>JAHXMU010026532.1:1554486-1620116 GCA_019455685.1 Philornis downsi
TATTTTAATATATATGTTTATATATATTAATTGAAAAAGCTTAGTTTTATTGCTTCTAAAAGGCACATTACCAGTTGCAATTTAAGTTTAGTTAGCACACATTAAAATTAGGAACCCTGGAAAAATTGTGAAGTGCTCAATAAGCTTTATTTATTAAGAAACGCTGATCAAACGCAAAACTTTTCTGACTGGGCAAAAATAATAATTATTGGTAGATTTTTTGCTGTACATGACATAATTTTCGAAAAGCTTCATTCCCTTCTTGAAGTTAACCTAACGCGCCATAAAAAAAAAGATTTTTTTTGTTGCATAACAAAATTGAAATTTTTTAATAATAATCAGTTCCAATTATTTTGTGCATCTATGAACTTCAAAGAAGCAAATGCTTTATACTTATATTATATCAGCGCCAATTTCATAAATCACATTTTACTCGAAGTCAAATATAACAGACCGTATTGGTTACGCGTTCATTATGTTTAAGAATCCCAGAACTGATGTCATTCTGTTGTAGTCATCAAACTCCATATGTCTCATTGACAAATTCAAGTAAGATTTTTGTATCGGCAGAAGTGCATAAGAAACTATTATCTTCGGAAAAAACAAAAAAACAAAAGCAGCTTTAAATTTGTGACAATCGAACATCATAGGAAAGCATTCCATTTCGATCATCCCGTTGTGCACTTAACATTCTAAATAATAATCGAAAGTAGACATCACTGCTGCGTTTTTTTTTTTAATTTTGACTAATTAGGAAGATTTCTAATTGGCTAATTAGGAAGATGGGAGCAGCGAAAACATCATTCTTTATATATTTTCGGAAAAAAACAACAGCAATAAAATAAAAAGCTGGAATAAAAATAATAATAATAAATAAAAAAATCATAAAAAACCTTGTGATTTTCAATAATTTCTCCGAAATAGTTTACCGCTTTAAATTAAAATATACAAATTTTTTCCAAAACTGTTCACAGTTATCACTATTTCATCCATTACTTGAGTGATTTTGTCTGCATTTTTGCGACAAAACATTCAAAATTGTCGTCTATCAAAAGTGGGTGTACAATTTTACGAAATCATTTGATTATTTATGCTACAGTTGAATGTTCTCAGATTCCAGTTACAGCAAAAATGTTGATAATATTATACTACTTAGTAGGCTCAATTTTGATCTACGTATAAAAAATTTAATTTTTTATGTTTATGTTGGAGTGTTCCAACAACAACGCAAGATTTAAATGACTGATGCAGTAATAGAATTGTTTCTCTGGCTGTATGACATGTGGCACCGTCTTGTTGAAGCCACATGACCCCACATTCATTTCTTCAATTCTAGGCACAAAAAACTGGTTATCATTTCACGATACCGAACACCATTGACTATTTTCGCTTGGCATGCCACATTTTCATAAAAAAAGGTCCAATGATTCCTCCAGCCCAAAATCCACACCACACACTGACACGTTGAGGATGCATTTGCTTCTCGTGAATCTCTCAAGGATTTTCCTCACCCCAAATGCGACAATTCTGCCTATTGACGAAGCCATCAAGGTGGAAATGGACCTCGTCACTGAAGATGATTTTATCGGCATGTTGTCTCTCCAATACCCAATTAACGAACTCCCTTCGCTGTCCATGGTCAGCTGCTTCAGTTTCTGAGTCAATTGAACTTTATATACATGAAGATGCAAATCTTTCGTCAAAATTCCCTGCATAGTGGATTTGGAGACACCAATTTGCTGAGCTCGGTGTCGAATTGAGGTGGATGGAGTTTGAGCGACATCATCACGTACAGCTGCGACATTTTCGGTCGATCAACCTGGTCGAAGGAGCGTTGTTATCTTTACATCACTAACAGACTCAGTTTTGGCAAATTTATCCATTAATCTCTTTACAGTTGACTCTTTTGGAGCATTATTGTAACCCCAAATTGATCGCAATTTGGAAACTGTAGCCGCCACCATTTTGGTAAAACAATTTCACAATGAGAATGCGTTGTTCATTCGTGTAGCGCTCCATTTTTACTAACCTCGTACCTTCTACCAGCAAACAATAACAATTGTTCAAATGTCAAACAATGACACTTCGAATGGCGCCAAATTTAAATTTTGCGTTCTTGTTGCGACACAAAAATGATTTAAAGTATCTTGACATAATTGGGCACCTCACAGTATAAGTATTGGAATCCTTATTCCCCTTTCATAGCAAAAACGCCGTAAGAAGAGGATTTATGTAAACTCTTACTTTAACTCATAAAAACGAGGTAGAAGGGGATAACATCGGGTACCATCGCCCAGCTTCAATGGTTATACATAGAATTATGAACATTGTCCGTAATATACTTCCAGGTATAAACATGGTAAGTATAATTTTTCCCAAAATTCATACCCGTTGGGCTAAGAACAAAGTAAACAGGGAACCACCTGGTGCCAACGCCCAGCTATAGGTCATAAAATTTGGCATCCATATTTCCCTTCCAGGACAAACGCGCAGTAATTAATTATTGCTTTTAGAAGTAAAATAAAAACAAGTCAAACGTCTGAAAATGTGTCGACAAGTTTGGGAATGTCCATTCCCCTTACAACATAGTCGCGAGAAACGAACTAATTTTTTTATCTATTCTGTATACTCTGCCTATTTAGTACAGTCCCGCCCAAAAAGCGAATTTTTCAAATAGTATAAGGAATAGAATAAATGAAGGTTCAAAATTGGCAAAATCGCCAACAACAAATAAGTGATAACTGAATCATAAATTTGGGACTACCGGAATCATCAAAATTGATTTAAACATTACGATTAGGTTACTATTATGGTAGGGTATTTTTATAAATTTTAATTTGACTGGAACAAAGTTAAAGTCATGAAATTGCAAGTGTAAGATATGCGCGCGATGAAAAGGAATTTTTCAAAATTAGTACTTTTAGTGATAAAACAAAGAATTAACAGGCCAATAAAGTCACGCAATGTTAGGGGGTATTCTGGTAGAGACTTCAACAATTCAAATTTCGGACACTGTAGCTTGCTTCATTTTTATTGTAGCACTTTGGTCTACACCATGGCATTCCGCTGTTTGTCTTAATGTTAATTCCCTGTTTTTATCCTAAAGCCAGGAATTATATGTTGTTCACGAGGAAAAAATTCAACTAGAAATTTTTTTGCCTGTGAGAAATTTTGCGGCATTGCCAACTTTTCTTACATCGTTTTCCAACACTGACACCGGAGCATGTGTTTGACGTCGTAATATGATCGATAACACATTTGCAAAATTGTCAACATGTGTCTTTTGTTATTTCTATTTCATTTCACAAGTTTTCAGTGTTGGAAAGCAAAAAAAGGTTAACATTGCACAACTACAGTCTAATAAGTCACTTTACCATATCTTTTGGATATTTTTCTGGTGTTAAAAGCATTATTGGAATCTTTTGGGTAGCAGCACTAATTTCTGTCATTTATAAAAGACCGAGAAAAGAGCGAAAGTTTCACATCACACCAAATACATATCGACGATAACTATAAGTGAATGAATGAAGCAAAACTGAAGCAGTTATAAATGGATCGCTGCATTAAGACAGAGTGGGAACAGAAACCTTTTACCAAAGGTATATTTTGTTTTTTAATTTCGCTTATTGGTATCTTCTAAGTTACGAAAAACTTTTTCTTCATTTTTAAATTTTAATTGATGGGATCGATCGCTGAAAATATTGATCAAAAAAATGGAAACAATCAAGTCCAATTATCATATGAGCACGATTGTTCAGGAGTTGAACATCGTACAAAAACCGTTTGGAACCACTTGAATAAAGCTGAACGCAAAAAGAAGTTCGATATATGTGTGTACCATGAATTTATGAAAAACAATCGCATAGTATCGCAACAAAATCGACAATTTGTAAAGGGGGAGAAAAGTGTATCACCTATAACGAAGTCAAGTTAAAGCAGTCGTTGTCAAATTGCTGAGAGCTGCTATAAACAGTGACCAAGCCAGACCAGAAAGAGAATTATTTACTATGAATTACTTTCTCACTGATGGATTCTTAATTCGAAGCTATATTGTCAACAATTTGACAGCTTGACAGGAATACAAAGCCGGCCGTCTCTAGTCACTTGCTGGATTCAAGAGGAATTGTTTTCCATCAGGACAATGCCCGGCCACACACATTGATAGTGACTAGCCGGAAGCTTTGGGAACTTGGTTGGGAGATTCCAATCCATCCAGCTATATCAGCTATTCCTATCTGTGACTAATAAGTTTTTGATGGAAAATTCAGTCCCAGAAAGGATAACGGCTTCTATGAAATTGATATAATGGTATTATTCTCAAAGTAACAACAAGTTATCGAACAAAACGATGCATACTCGACATAAATCGGATCTTCCTAATAATGTAATTAAAAAATAATGCATATTTATTTACTACAGCTTTCAGAAGTACCTCCCATACAAATTACTGATTTACCTCTCATATTAAATGGGGACATATGTTTTCTAGCACTCCGTGAATGATAAATGGGAAATCTTCTCACATTCAGTGAACTTACACGCATTCAATTTTTAGACTATACGGGACCTACAGTTGAACGATGATATCGAACGTCAAAATTTAAGATTCACTTACCAGACTTGTCGATCGAAGTATTCGTCGAACAGATCGTGGTGACAGCCGCCCATATAGTGATAGGTGGCTTTATGCCGGATTGAACCCGCGATCAATAGTCACGTGTAGTAACTACCGTAAACTACTTTAGCTTAAATTTTTCATCAGCTGTACCACACGACAATGCTTGGTGAAACATGAAAATCAAATGGATAACTACGCTATTTCCCATTATAATTACCTAATTTAATCCATACGTTTAAACCTTTCATTAAAGTCAACTAAACTCAGTATAGCTCACTACACTTCAGGCTTTTAGGAAACTTAGTTCTTCCTTATATAACATACCAATTAGTCGATTTAGCGAAAAGAGTTGCTCTATTATTTATAAGTGGAGACCCTAAGTTCTAATATATAATTTCAGTTGGTTCTAATTTTATTTCTTTACTGCACATCAACTCAAAATGACTTCGATTCACCTGAAAAAAATGTTGGTGCAAAAGAAACTCGAAATCTTCAATTCTATAAATTTTGTGTTAAACAAAAAATATGTTATTTGCTTTCTTTTTCTGTATTTCGAAAGTTTGTGAATATTCACTCCATAACCAAGCAATAGTAGGGCTTTGCCGCTCCCACTAGACTTTAGCATAAATTTAAGAATTATTCTAACTTATATATTATTTATTTGCAGATATTATAACAATTAAACCACAAGGATGGCATTTAATTTCAGAATGCAAAAATCGCGGGAAATTAAAGTTCACCATTTTTTAATGTCGCAGCATTTGCAAATAAATCATATAACTTTTTGAATATTTCTAGAATTCATATTCGTGCAAATATTCGTTGAGATCGTTTTTTAAGCAACCGCCAAAAATAGCTTCTTTTCAATAATCAGGGGAAAATGATAAGGATTTCTTCATAGGTGTACTTTGGAAAAATAAACTAAATGTCATGAAATTTTTATCTTGCACACTTAATGACACGTGTTGAAGGTTGAGTTCTGAGTATTCTGCAGTTACTAAATCAGGCGTAGGAATTTTTGCTCCCATAGGTCTTAATTTAGTTTCACTTTTCAATATTGACTGTGTAAAATATTTCACAATTCACAATTTTTCACAATTCCTAAAAGAGGTGAATTATTATATTTTCCTATAAATCGACCGATCCTCTCTTTTACATTCCACACAAATTGTCCGATTTGCTAATTTCCATTCAGTCCCTGTAACTCATTGACAGCAGTAATTATTGTACATTATAATGTTGTGCAGTAGCCAATAAAATTTGAAAAAATTTTATCTATCGATCCGTCATGATGCCTTCCGTACAAATAACCGATTCAATCCGCTTAAGCTTAGTTTTGCAAATCAAAATGGACAGCAGTGACTCGTTTCTTCTGATACCCCTCATACAAATGGTGATTTAAGCCACATATTCTTAGCTTTAAATCTTTTATTACAAATTCACAGCTTAACGTCACATAATCACGTTTACTAAACCATCGAGGCACAGTTCACAACACAACATTTTATATACGATTTTTTCCAACCAAAATGGTGTTCGATTTTTAAGTGCACTTACAATGATGCCGAAGAACTGATCCCTGATTGCGTTTCTGAAACCACAATTATATTACTTAACGTGTCTTGTTTATATTATGCTATTATACATTGTTTTTGCACTTTTATCCCAAGAAATGAAAGCGTATATCATTTGATACGGTAAAAATGCAACGCCCAGAAGGAAGCGTTAAAAGGGCACGGCTAGCTAGTAAGCACGATATCTGTCGTAAGTCCTTATGAAACTTGTTGAAACATGGCACAAGATGATATTTTGCTGGATCGTAGCCGAGACACGTAATTGTGTTATACCGATCCAAACTTTCTGGTACGTCCCATACCAATTTAATACAATGACTGCGCAACACGGCTCTTAGGATTTCCCATTCAGAATCACCTTTTTATGAAAATTTGATTTTTACGCTGCAATATCCATTTGTTTGGCTACAGTTACATACATTTTTCACTTCAGAAAGTTACAACTTCGCTCCTTTATTTTTTTGGTAAGAATGATGGAATGTACACCGCCCTTCTTGCAGCCCTCACACTTTTGCATGAAAGCAAAGGGCCGTCGGGTGAAAGTACATGTAAGCCAATTCACCTATATGAAATTTATTTACTAATTAATTATATCACTCTATGCGTAACTTTGCGTACAAATCAAAATTACGTTCAAAATATATTTTTGTATCACAGCTGGTGTTATTAAAGTTTCACCACTAATTATTTTTATACAGCAAAAAAATCAAAGTTCAGGTGCATGAAATACGTTCCTTCTTTTTAGTTTCAATGAGAAAAGAAAAACTGGCAGTGTATAGATTTAAAACTACAATGACAATCAGCAAAATGCTGTTCCTCAGTGACTACTGAATATGTGTTCGACATAAAGATGATTATAAAACCGGACATGCTAATTATGTTGGTCCATGACGCTGCTTTACGAGAACCCAAAATATTAGCTTAATTGCTGGAGGGAAACAGTGATGTAACTGATCTGTACATCGTATATCCCTAGAATCTGTTCGTCCATATTTTGCATCCTCATATTTACGTGCGTTCTATTCTGAGCATTTTTAGCCCTCCGTGCTATTACCTGCAGATTTCTGAAGTATCACATCGAATCATTCACAGTAGGATATTGGAATTGAAACATGAATGCGATCGCTTAATCATATTTCTTAATAATTATGAATATGCAGTTGCGTCACAATATTAAAAACATTCAGATTTGAATCTGCCTCCACCTACCGGCTACTACTTCGGTTGTAGCTGTGTCTTGATTTTACTAAAAATTATTAAACTCTAACTTCAATGAAAAATATATACTTTATAAACCTTATTTACGTGCTAAAGGTATCTGATCAACTCCAAAATTAAATTGGCCTCACATTTTTGTGGTTTAAAAACAATGATGAAATAACGTCTTTTGATTGCCAAAACTCTGCCGCAGATGCTCCGATCACGAGAAAGAAAAAGTTACAAAAGGAAGAAATGAACTTTTAAGGAAGATCGACTCAGAGTCTGTTAGCTGAAATAAAAATAAGATAAAGACTGAAAAAGTGAAGCCATTGAAAGTTGTTACTGTTACATGAATTTGTTGCATTGAAGTTTGGAGGGAAAACAAAAACAATAAAATGAAAATAAACAGTATTTTAGCGAAAGCATTTCGAACGAAAAAAAGAGAGAAGAGCCTAAAACTGGTTTCAAGTTTATGAGATATGTTGCCAAAAAGCAAAAAACAACAGCAAACCCAAATAGCAAAATACATATACGTGCATCGTAGTAGAGAGGAGTGCGCTATGTATGTGCGAAGCCAGCAAACGAAAGACTTAAGTTACAAACGTGAACAGCGACCATCGACGTTTCATCTGCTTGTTACTACGATATGGTTGCGGCGGTGCCAACGCCGTTGGTTAGCTCCCGTGAATGAATGCATGAATGAAAGAAGAAAATGTTGTTGAGCAACTCTTGCTGGTTTGAAGCTTCTACTGACTGGCTGGTTGGCTTTATGCTTATGACCATGTTCAGTTCGTCGTATTAGGCTCTTGTATATAAATTGTTAAGACCATGGGGAAATTGTATCATTTCATCCTTACACGTTCAAACGTTAACACAAGCGTTTCGGCCAACAAACCAAAAAAAAAAAAGAAAGCTCACGAACGGTGTGTTTATCGTGTTTACGGTTAAGAGACAGTGCCGTGTGGTGTTTATGTTAACCAAATAAAGGACTATAACGAAAAAAACGAAAAAGACACAGAAAATACCAAAAATCCTAAGAAAAAACAAAAACTATAAGTTCAAAAAATAATGGCTCACAAGTTTGTCGCAATCAGTGTGGTGTGTTTAATATCACTCGCTGCCGCCTTACCTGCCGAAGAAACTCGTGGTCATGCACGTAATGCAGTTGGTTCTGACAACGATATCGTGGATAGTATTTACAACGATTGCTTGCGCAAGGATTCAGTGTCGTGTGTGAAGTACAAGCTTTTCAACTTTGTCGACAAGGTTGTGGGTGCCAGAGATCAATTTGCTTTAACTGAAGGTGTTACTGTGGTTCGCTCCCCCGATGCACCAGTTCAAGAGGCTGCCCGCGCCATCTCCGGCGACGAATCATTCGAGTCATTGGCCATGAACCGTATTGCTGGATTCTTAAACACTCATACCATTAAGGTTGAATTGAAGGGCGCTGACATCGTCCAAGCAGTCAGTTCTACAGGTCGCGCTTTGGAAGATGTTTCAGAATCACTCTTTGGCACTGATGACCCCAATGCCCCTGAAGAAAGCCGTGGCAAGAAAAAGAAGGCTGCTAAAATCTTGGGCCCCATTATTGCTCTGATTGCCCTGAAGGCCGCTGCTCTTCTGCCTTTGCTTTTGGGTGCTATTGCCTTGATTGCTGGTAAAGCCTTATTGATCGGTAAAATTGCTTTGGTTCTCTCCGCTGTTATCGGCTTGAAAAAATTGTTGTCTCAAGAAAAGCATGTTACATACGAAGTTGTTGCTCATCCCCACCACAGCGCCAGTCATTCTGTAAGCCACGATTCCTATGGCAGTGGTTACAGTGCTGATGTTGGTTCGTCTGGTTCATATGGCAGTTCCGGCCATGGTGGTTGGGGTCGTTCCCTGGACGCCCAAGATTTGGCTTACAATAGTCAAAAGCCCAAAGCTTAAACAAACTAAACTAACGAAAACTGTCACAATACTTTACAACCCAACGACTTCAAAAATGATAACGAAATTGTTAACACGACCACGTCTTGAGGAAATGCATATTTTCCAATGAAGAGTATTTGACGTGAAGAAATGTGAAAATTAGCAAATAAAGAGCTTAAGGAAGCTTACTTTAAGAGTCATTAAAGTCAATTTTCACACTTTTTCGCGCCGCTATTTCTCAAATTAGGAAAATTCTCATGAGAGCGTAATTAGACCTTTTCCATTAAGTATAACAGAAGGAGTAATTAATATTTGTCTATTTGTTATTTAATTAATTTATTTAATTTATTGTATTTATTATTATTTTATTTTCATCGCCCAACACAATGAGATCCAATAGATCTCCAAAAATTCACAAAAAAAAAAGAAAAAGATGCAGACGAATTAGAAGAAAACGAAGACGAAGATAACAGCACGAAAGTTGTAATAACGAACAATTTTTCTCCGCTCACAATCCAATTCAATCCAGATAAGTGTGTGCATTTTAATTTATATAATATTTATATAAGAGTTTTTATGTATTATATAATAACTGAGTATTAGGTAATATATAAAAACTTAAGTATTGATAAAATGCAGTCGGTACTTTAGAGATAATTGCACCAGACGTTAAAAGGAAAGAACAAAACACGAAATACTCATTACAATTTGTAGACTGGGTTTATTTGATTTTCTCTTCGTTACCCTATGAGAAATTCATGTAAAACTCATGATATGACTTAGCTTTCAAAAATTTAGTACTTTCTTTTTTTTCTTTTCTACTCTCTTCTTTCTCTGAATCTAACCGTTTATCTATTTATATTTCTTTTCAAATATTTCGCTTCAGTATTCACTTACTTTCTTATTCTACCTTTCAACTCCAAACTTTCTCTTAGAACTTGCTTTACAAATTTGAAGCTCTTGTGAATTACTCTTCACATTTTTCTTTAGTTTCTATTCTATCTTTTATTTTTACCGTTTTAAACCTTTTGTAAAAAGCCTTTGAATTCCTAGGTAAACTACTATTTTTATTCTAGTCTTATTGATATAACAATTTATATTGTTTTATATTCTTCGTAGCTTTATTATCAATTTCCTTTTCTGTCATTATCTTTTCAAATTTTCTTTGGTTATTTCTTACTGATTTTGTAGCCTACTCCTTTGCTATCATTTTTAGTATTTTTATTTTCAATCTTACTTCAGCTTTTTTGTCTCCATTTCTAAGTTCATCATCTCGTCACTTAACACTTGTTTTGTTTTATCTTTGACAAAACGCCATAACTTGCCATAGTGTTTCCTGTCACCTCATTTTAAAAACTGTCAATTTCCTGTCACATGCTTACAGGTACTTCGCTTTACATTACCCCATGATTCCAAACCATTGCTCTCAATCATCATCTATTGTGATTCAGCACTTTAATAGTTCTGTATCATTCACAACGGTATTTCTATCACAATCTCAGATTATTACTGTGTAAAATTCTCCACCTTTACACTCATTGTTTCTCTTCACTCTCTAATTTTTTTCTTCCGCATTCTCCACTCACTCTCACTTTGTTTCTCTATCTCATTTTTTTCTTCTATCTAAAATCTGTTGCATTAATTCTCATTTTTACTCTCTTCTATATTGTAGCAGTTGCTCGCTCTCTCTTACTCTCTCTCTCTCTCTCTCTCTCTTACTTTCTCTCATACCCTCTCTCATATTTTTCATAAATACTAGTTATTTTCTTGCTATATCCCTATTATTCTCTAATGACTGATCCATAGCCGCTCAAATGTAAAATCAAAAACGATTAAATAACGTTGTAACAATATTTGTTTTAAAATAGTTGTAATAATTTATTAATTATTATTAATTTTTTAATAGTTTAAAGTACTTTTTAATTACTATGACTCAGACACACACACAAGAATTATTTATTGACAAGTTAAACTCTCTTTAAACAATAGAATACTAAGTCCTCAATTTGTCATAAAACTGCATTTCATTAAAAAAATGAAAAAAATCATAACAAAAAAAAAATCACAAAAATGAATAAAGTAATTTATTAAAAACAAGTTGCTGAAAGCTTTCATTTATTTCATAAAATGATAATATGGTTTTTGTTGGTCCAGCAGATTTTGGTCGAAATCACTCTAAGCTATGGTATCGAATAGGGAATCGACAATTTGCGGCTACAAACAGTTCTTACAATTAATGAAAAATTCCTGTAATTACTTCGTAAAGTGTTGAAACGGAAGGTAATTGGAATTTATTTATATTTAAAAAAGCCTAATAAAATGCAAGCAGCTGATGTACAACGCATTTCTAAAAAAGTTATAATATATCAAATCGCATTTCATACTCTTTTGTATCGGCAATGTCTACCAACATTGAAATAACTCAGTTTTCATTTGCCATCTTATTTTTCTTAGAAACGGTCACTGATAATCTCTCTCGAAATTTTATTTTTTTCACATTTGTCACATCAATTTCTCTTTCAATTAACAACATATTTCACACGATAATTTTCTAAAAACAAGAAAAAAAAACTAAAACAAAATCAAAAATTTTCAGTTCATTCAGGGCGACTTTCGCATCTCATCATCTCCAGCTGTTAGCTGAATGATGATTATGATGTTGACAGTGAAAGTAGTTTCAATATAAATGAACCTGTGTGCTTGAAAGTATGGCCCCAGTTGGCTTTAGCCATACAAGTTGATTTTCATGGACTCATCATTATGTGCTGTGTTATTTTATATTACAAACAATAAAATCGTATCCAGTTTGAGCCAAGATTTGTTTTGTTGCTTTTTGGACTTTAGTTTTCTTGCTGCCGCTTAAAAATAAAACCATGTCAAATGTATGAAAGTCGGTAAAATATTCATAACAAAAAAAAAACTATTGTTGGAAACATTTCTATTATCATATAATAATGATTTGTTGTTCTTCTATAACACCTTAGCATTCGGATTATAACTTTCCATACAGATAGAAAGAGAGATTTTGAACACATTCAATTATCAAATATTGAAAGCATCACTAATAAGTTTAATCATTCACGTAGTTATTGCCGAAGTCGAAAGGTCGCTTGGAACAGAAAGTTATGGACGATGGTGTGTAGCGGTACATATCGGATTGCCTCAACAAATCACATCATGATAGAAAGGTGGCGTTCACAAAGATAGCGCCAATTTCGTTTTTTTTTTCTCCATATTAGAATTATCAACGAAAATGAGCGAATTAATTTGTATCAAGAATTGTAATTTAAACAGTAATATTATTGCGAATATATTTCAACCGTAAATATTTCATATATTTTTGTAACTTAATTTTAACTAAAATGCAGCAATGTGTGGTGCATTCAAAGAAGTCATCTATTGAAGAATAAACAATGACGTCACTTTTTCATTGCAGATGAACACAAACAATAGCACACAATTTTACTTTCGTTAACCAAATCATAGAAATTTCCGTCAGGTGAACTGCCTTTTTGCGCTGGTGCAAAAGTGTGATGAGTGCCAGAAGGGAAGTGATAAATAACAAAGTTCTTGTTAATAAATTCTCTGAATTAACACATAATAATAGAAGTAAAATTACAACACACTGAACTTACTTATTAAAACCTATTCCGTCCGCTTAGAATTCATAGATTGATCTCTATAACTAACTTGTATGTGAGGCATTCTAAGGAGTTGGCATTTTTATTCGTAGAACTAATTTCGCTAAAAGTATGATGTTTGTCAGTCTAGGAACATAAGCGTTAAATGAAGTTATTTACCTATATACATATAAGAGCCACTAGAAGAGTGAGATTATTTAGTCAACTTTCCCGCATTTTATCACCTTTTGTAATAAAATGCAATTGGCGAAAACTAAAAATTCTGAAGTATCTGAATTAGGGTTGCAAAAAAAAAAAAATTAATTTTGATAAATCGCTCAATTTTATTTTATTTATTTTTATTTATACAATTAAGTTTATTCAATGAATTATGTGTGCCCAATTTGATTGAATTAAATGGAGTTGCTTGAGTTTGATAAAACTAAATATATTTGGGAGGTTTCAGAAGAGACCTGGTTATATTCTAATAATTTTCGTCAGGTACACAAAAATGCAATTTCGGAAATTCGGTATTGATATAAATTCAAGTGGATCAATATAGCCTATTTAAAATCTCTGAATATGTCTCTGAGTATCTCAGCCAAGAGTTGCATTTGGACAGTAGATACCTTTGCTTTTTTCTGGGTATTATATTTATCCTTGTACTGTTCTTTCGGGTTAAAGTATAAAAAGTAGCCCATAACTATGGTTGCCTGCGGAACATTGGTTTCTACGTTTTGAAGACGTTACAAAGTCAAATTGGCTGTGGCATTAAAAAAACGCTTGTGTGTTAAAATAATGTAAACAAAAACTCAGCTGTTTGGACGAATGTGTTGGAAAAAAATCACTGCTAACATTACAAATACCTGCTTAAGGCGTACTTATTTTGGGAAAATCGTCTAATAGTGCTCAAAATCATGCCTTAAAAATAACTTTTTTACGAATGATTTCATACTTTAAGTCGATGTCAATTCTCTGCTATTACAAAAACCAAAAAAAAAAAAGAAAAAAAAATAATTACATCCATTGCATCCCATGAATAAGATATGGGTCAGCTTCTCATATTCAGTGAGCTTACTAATACTCTATTTTTAAACTCACTAAACGGGACTTACAGTGCAACGACGATTCCAAACATCACAGTTTGAGCAGTTTTCTTCAGGTTGTCATCTGACGTTTGTCACGCTCGTCGAGGTGATCGCCGCTCAAATAATGAAAGACGACTGAATGCGGCATTGAACCCGCAATCATATAAAAGATAGTTGCAAGCGCTAACCATCGTGCCACGGTCAATCTGCTAATATATATTTGTGAAACTTTTAATTTGGAAAACTTTAAGAGTTTGTATTTATAACGATGAGAGAGGCTTGAAATTCCAGTCTTCGGGCCAAATTTGTTTCAGAAGCTTCAACGTTAACAACAGTCCAATTTTCATGGTTTAATATTATAAGTTAAGCTAATTATCAAAATTTATTGAACGTTTTAATAAAGTTTTTTACAATTAAAATTTGGTTCATAAATCTTCAATCAACAGTTACAAATGTGGCCCCAAAACTTTATGCAATTTATTATTTTTCACCTAATACTTTCGTCACACAGCGGATCAACTAGTTGTGTTCATTTCCATAATTCGTGTAGATTTTCAAAGATCTTTCAGTAAATAAAAAGTCTACATGTTTGGAATGATTTCTGGCTGGCCGGCTGACGTAAATCTTTATGGAACTTTCTTGAATCTTTATATTTTGCTAAGTCATGCTGGGTGATTTTAAAGTTGCTGTATTGGCCCACGCGTTCTGGTACCTCTTATACGAATTTAATGGCATTTCTAAATCTTGTTTTTATTCTTCAGCACGTAATCTGTACAGTGTAGTAACCAAAATTTTTGCCTGTTGTATTGTTAAGCAAAATCGAAGTTTGACGAAATCTGCCGGTTAATATGGCTCTTTCTATGCCTATGTATATTCATTAGTAAATATGTTTAGGTAACGACGAAAATAGACACACTTATCTATTATAAACCGCAGGTAGAAAACAATTGCAAGTGCTTTGGTCTCCTACGCTTCTTCTACAATACGTCACACCAAAATTCGGTAGTATTTCAAAAGCGTGCTCCTTCCAACGGAGTTTTGGTCGCCCTCTTCTGCGCCGTCTAGTTGGTAATTACATAGTTAAATTGCCAGCTATGGCTGTAATTATTTAAGCGGAGATTGTATTTCAGTAAAGACATAAAACACAAATTAAAAAAAAAATAAATTAAAACTTTTGAGAAATTAATTAAATTAATAATTGCAAACCCTACTATTTTTATAAGTATAAATCGGCAACCAGAAATCTAAATAAATAGAATTTTAAGCCGGTTAACTACTCACTACTCACTCCGTTAACTACTCATTTAGTCGTTACTCATTCACTCACTCACATTTTTGTGTTTATAAGCAAATATAGTCCTTACTCCTGATAAGGCCGGGTTAGAAATGGTAATATGGGGGACAGATATATAAACAGATAAAGCAAAAAACCGCTTCCGAAATTTGTTGTAATCGCTTCAACAGAACAGCGTTTATGGTCCTAATAGTAAAAGCCAATTACACGCAATTTCGGTTTCTTCTATTCCGTTCTATGACGAAAATGTTAGCAAAACAATGGAAATCCTCAAGCCCAACCATCACGTAAGTGCTGTTTCGATTGCCAAGGAGCTAAACGTTATACAAAGAAAACCATTTGGAACTACTCGACTAATTTTTACTAAATTCATCAATTAGTACATGCGGCGCGTTTATGGTCGTAGCAGTCCATCCAATTGCCATTCCGAGAACTAAGTTTAGTAAACTTAGGAATATATGGGTTAAATTATTTAATCTGTGACCGAGTTATCCGGAGGGGTCGTCGGTGTTTTCAAATTTTACGATGCGTCACATAATTTCCAAAAATTTAAGTAACTACAATTTATAGTTGGGATACAGCTGAAAAATTAAATTTAGATATATCAATACATTTGTATGGGAGGTACCAAAAGGAGTATAGTAATTCCGATCGTTTTCATTCCTCTAGCTTACTTCACGAAACTTCACGTTGTATGTGCCAAATATAATTCAGTTCAATACAACTGCTTGAAAGGTATGAAGTTAAGAATATATGGGTTAAATCCCTAATTAGCATGGGAGGTACTAAAAGGGGCGTGGTTACTAGGCTAATCTTTCTCAAGATATATAGAGTTATAAATCAATTACTGGACAAAAATTTGGCAACTACAGCCTACCGATTGTATAATCGGAAATTCGTATGGGAGGTAACAGAAGGAGTGGGGTAACGCCGTATATTTTCATTGTGAGGCTTTGCTTTGACAATGGCTCAGCGTGTACCACATTTTGCTAAATTCAGTACAACCATGTAAGAGATATAAATCTAACAACATGTTGGGGAAATTGATAATTTGTGCGGGGGTAACAGAAGTGACTTTGTTATTCCTTTGATTTTTTTTTTTTAATTCTGCCGAGCATTATAAACCAATCCAACAGACAAAAATTTGACTTCGTCTAGTCTACGAATGTGGATTTATGAGAGAAAGACTCAATTGAGACTTGGTCAATATTTTATACATGAGAAGTACCAGAAGGGATGAATATATATAGCTCATTTACAATCTCCCGACAACGATTTGGAAAACATTAGGTTGTGCCAAGCTTCAAAAAGTTTAGTATAGATTTGCGACGGCTATCGCATGCACCAGCCAGCCCACAATGAACTGCATTAGTTAAAAGAAACTTGGTACTTTAGACACTTCCTTCTGGGTGTTATATTTTTGGCCATATCAAATGATATACATACATACCTTCATTTCTCCGGGTGAAGGTATAAAAAGATGCTTGATGTATGGGTAAGAGTGGCACGCAAAAAGCTCCTGCACCGAATATCTATTTACTAATAGCTCCTGAATAGCAAAACGACCCATTTCAGATGATAAGTGGATCACTTACGGTAATGTCAAGCAAAAAAAGGCGTGATCGTGTCGCGATGAGGAGGCACAAACGATGACCAACCCAAGATTGAAGGTTTTGGTGTGAAATGGGCAGGGAATCACCCACCATGAGTAGATCCCTTATGTCCTAACTATTTATGTGGACTTGTACCGTCTACATTTGGAGCTTCGGTCAGCTTTTGCCAATGGGAGAGAAATTACGTTCAATCAGGACAACGCCAGGCTAGAGGGCCCGGAAGATGGTTGAGAAGTTCTTATACATCCAGTTTATAGTGCGCATCTGTTCCTGCCTGTGGCGAATGACTATGCTGATGAATTCCCCTCAAGAGAAGTTTGTGAAAATCGATCGTACCAACTTTCTGCTAATAGGGTCGACGGGTTTTACAAGAAATAATGAAATTACTTACAAAATGGCAACGAGCTATCGAACAAAATGATGCATATTTGGTAGATTTTAAGTATGCTAAATAATTAATTTAATGTCAGGCAAAAATAAATAAATAAATAATAACAAATTCAAATATTTTGAAGACGTTTTCTATCAATTTTCTGTCAACTTCACGACAAAAGAGTCAACAGAGACGAATGAAGGACGCTAATTCTTTTGTATTTGGTGTTAAGATATGTATATGGTGTGAACTACTTATGAAGTTGATGAAGCAAAGGGTTATCTTTGTGTGTAGTATGTTTATTGCGCTATGTGAAGTGATAATGGGAACATTAATTTTTTTCTTTCCTTCAGGCAGCCCGTAATAGGGTAATCATACATTTTCTTTAAAGAGAAAATTTCATATTTTTCCAAAAAAAAAAAAAAAAAAAAAAAAAAAAAACTTTCAGCATCATGCATAATCCAGTTTGGAGAAACTTTATCATGCATTGGTGCTGATATCGCGCTAAATGCGACAACTTGTTTTACTACTAAACCCACTCAACCACAAATGGGATTCATCGCTGAACATAATCTTTCGGTAAATATCAAACATTTCAGTAGTTATTCTGTAGCCAACTCGCCTAAAATTTGACATTATGGCATGCGATCTGGATTCAGTTCCTGAACATTTCGCCCATAGTAAGAATTTTAACAAAAAAAATTCACCATTTTGCAAGCGCAGTTTGAGTGCGTGTCGGAAAGGGTACAAAATTCGTCAAATGCTACGAATCACTAGGGAACTCTAAGCCGGTATAAAAATCTCAGTCAAATGATTTGACAGTGTACTTCGTTTTCATTCTGAGCATTTGTTTTGGCAAACACCCAACGTGGCTCAAAATTTGACTAAATTTAGTGCAACCGATTGGAGGATATGAAGCCAAGTACATTAAATTGTTTTACAATTTCCTACAATAACGGAGAAATATCGATAAAGTAACCACTCCCCTTCGGGTATTTCCCACAAAAATGACGGATTTAACTGTTATATTCTTGCCTTGTAGTCAGTTGCAATAAATTCAATTCAATTCAATTCAAGTTCTAAGCTTTGAGAACAAAAATGGACGACATTGTCAAGCCAATTCTGGTACCTATTTAACAAATGGACCTTTTTATAGAAATTAGATTTTCCACTGTAATTCCCAGACCGTAGCCTGAGCTTACTTAAATTTTCGTCTATTACATTGACATTGTGTAAGATTTGATATAATCTAAGAAAATCGAAGGAATAACCATGCCTATACGAATTATCATATTTAAATATGGGTTCCTAAATTTGTAACTTTCATTCAATTCCATTATATCAGTATAATTGTGCTTGCATTAGGCATTTAGTACCGCTAATAAAAGTATGTTGCACTGCCACTCTCCTTAAGGCACCACAAATAGAATTGCCAGAACTGGTGGGCTTTCTACATTTTCGAAACGAAGAACTTCAGAGAGTTACAACTTTGCTTTTTTATAGTGATTTGGTTAAGATTATTTTTTCCAGCATCATAAAAAAAGGGACATTGGCTGAAGGCAATTCATATGACTAAATTTTCCGTACTTTTTCAAATCTAAACGCTGAAGGTTGTCCCTTAAAACGTCCCTCGTGCCGCCCTTTTCGGTATTTATTAATTGACAGTGAGAAGAATGGTAGAAAAGCTCATAAAAATTATTTAATTGGGCGAGTCAGAAACGACCTCTTAGCGTATACTCGTACTATATATCGGCTTAGCCCATATTACGGATGTCATCATTTGATAATGCAAAAATATAACATCCATTAAAAAGCGTGTAATTTTTCAGTCCATTGGGCGATGTAGGATTGTCTGTCTGTCCAGCTGGACCGATAACTGCCGTAAATATTTGTGAAACCTCTTAAAACTTGGTACAGTCAAATATTGTGACAAATTATAGCCGGTGATTGCAAATGGTTTACATCGGCTAACCCCTTCCGATACAAATTCATTCATTTTCCGAAATTCAAATTTGCAGCTTCTAACTTGTAGGTTGCAGTCCATTATATTAATTTTGAGAATACCATGTAATTTTTGGCTGCCTGACCCACATATTCTTAGGTTCATACCTTTTATTGAGAAGCACTAAATTTAGTCAAATTTGGCACAAGTTAAGGGTTTGCCACAATTGTCTCTAACGATGGAAGCGGAGTCCATTCCCACACCTCCTCTTCCCAAACAAATCAACCGATTTCTGAAATCCAGTCTTTCCTTTATATTTATTAATTTGCAGGATGACGTAGCCCAACTTTTTTTCCGTCATGTTGACATATATTGCTTACTAAAATTTGTAAAAAAATCTACCATGTAACGCCGCCTCTTCTGGTACTCCCCATAAAAATGGCGGATTTAACTCAGTTGTAATGAATTCGGCCAAATTTCGAAGACGTTGCGCAGGCTCAGTAATTTCGTTCTAAAAATAAAAGTAGAGTGCATTGCCACGTTCCATTGGTACCTCCCATACAAAATTACCGATTTATTGAAATTGTATTTTCCCCTATAATACCTAATTTGTAAACTATGGATGCCTAAATTTTTCTCAATTATATTGCGTTGCAAAAATTTGGTAAAATTTAAAAGAAAACGAGCCGTAACCCTCTCTAGTAACTCCCACACAAATGATTTAATCTAACTCATATATTGATATATTCATATTCTTGATTGTACAATTATTGCTTTTAATTAACCAAGATTCTGAAAAACGGACATCTTTCCATAGTACGGTTTTGTCCTTGCACGGACGGGGTTCTTTCCTATTCGGCGCATCTTTGCCAATTTTAAGTTTGTCCTGTCCATGGACAATATGATATTTTTGTTAAATCCTGGTGTGCGATCTCCGATGACACGCCGATGTATGCACGGATATTCTTAGGTAAACATAGATTTTTACGGCAAACATAAATATGTATTAATCTGTGTGATCTCAAATGGTTCTTACAAACGCCGCAAAGAAAATAGCATTCCTCTTTAAGTAATTCCGAACTAAGGTTGAATAACTCACCAATTTCCGGTTCATTGTTTTGGATTGTTTTTGATGACCTCTTAATTAAAAGTATTCTTTCAATTTGCCAGCTTCTGGTTCTCTGTCCAAAAAATGCATCAACCAGAAACTATTTAATTTTCCCAAGATAAGGCGAAATTTATAGTCGTCACACATATACATATATAATAAGTAAAAATTGGTTTGATATTCTCGCAGACTGTACACCGGTCTAAACATTACCGTCATCCAAATCATGCCGATTGTGCGTGAGTTAACAAAATATGTCCCCCACGCGCTGTATACTAGTAATCATATTTAACTTTATGAACATATCACAGCTTTATTTGCTTCGCGTGCTGACTACAAATTGTGCATGAAAATTTAAAGAAATTCAAAATTATCGTTTGTATTTCATTTAACACCAATAAAATAACAAAATAACGTAATTTACTTTAATCAACGTTTACATGGATATGAACCGTAGTAGCTCAAGCAGAAATAATGGAATGTAAGCAAAATTGTAACTTTACGAAAAACCATGAATGCTCAATAGTTTTATTAAATGCAACTAAAACCGCCAATAAACACACTTTGACGTGTCTTTAATATAGAGTAACATTTTGTTGCTCTACAAACCAAGCGCATCCGTGGGGAAAGGAAATAATGAAATCGACGTCAACTTGACAAATTAATGCTAAATTAAATGGAATTTAAAATAAACTAAAAGAAAATGTCAAATCATCAAGAAAAGTTGAATGTGCTGGTGAAAACATATCACAGCGCTTTGAGTTGTTGTAGAAAAGTAATAATTAATTCGGTTTTATTTATTCCAAAGCAGTTTGTTAAGGAATACTATGTTTTTGTAAAGTTGTATTGGTTTAACCGCAAATATTTCGGAACTTTTTCATTTACATATGACAATCAACTCTTTAAAAATCTTCAAGGAAAAAATACAATGTTTGTTTGGATTTTTTCCAAATTTCGCATATTTAAACGCAAACAAAATATCTAAACTGTAATGGAAGAGTTCATTCTTGTGTAATCTTGTGATCTGTTACACTTATTTTTTATACTAATCCATATGATCCATTAGGAGAATCTCAATGAATCATATTAGTCGCAATAGGTCTTAACTTAACAACCTAATATCTTGCCAAAATGCAAACTGATTTCCATATTGTTGTTCCAAACACCGTATGATGCGGCAGTGGGAAATAGTCTTTTGGCAAACCAAAAAAGTACAGGCATGTTCCTAATCGTAGGTAAATCTATAAGGATAAGAGAAAATTTGAGAAATATGATGATATTGTATCAAAAATGGTACATACAAAAATGGTGGTACATTCACTTTGGCGAAAGACCAATCGAACTATCTAGTAGCTGGTTTCCACCAAAATTTCCCTCAGGATAGCTGGTGCATTTAAAAATAATGTAAAATAATCGTATCGGGTAAAGCGTATGATTAGAGGCCTTAGGGTCGAAGCGACCTTAACCTATTCTCAGACTTTAAACGGGTCAGAACCTCACCTGAAGGTTGTGGTTGTGGTATAATGGTAATGTGCCCAGTGGGACACTTTTGCTAAGAAGAACTAACACTGTGGGATGAATCAAACGTAATGATATGATGCCCATCCAGCTTGGGTGTTATTGCATTGCTTAAAAAGCGCATGACGCAAATACAGGGTGTTCGTCGGTAAGGTATATTAATTTGTTTGTTTATAATTTTTGATTAAATGAAAGAGAATGGATATTATATTGATAAATGTTTTGTTCAATGTCGGCAATTAGGTATGAAATACAGTATCAGATGTCCGCCTCTGTTAGCCTCACAAATGCGAGTTCTTTTGAGCACAGTTTTTATTACGTTCTCACACATTTCATGCGGTATTTCATTACTTTCATCACCAATATTTTGTTTGAGTTGCTCACGCGTTTCTGGTTTGTTTGCACAAACCTTGCTTTTCAGAGATCCCCACAAAAAGAAGTCCAGAACAGTCAAATCAGGTGGTCGTGGGAGACAATCAACATCACCATTTCTTGAAATAACTTGTTGTGGAAAGAGATCTCGCAGTAATTCCACTGTAATCCCACGTGTAAGCGATGTGGCACCGTTTTGTTGATACCACATGTTAATCAAGCCCAACGCATGCAGTTGTGGCGATAAAAAGTTTTCAATCATATCACGATATCGCTCCCCATTGACAGTTACCGTTACGCCGTTTTCAGTTTCAAAGAAGTAAGGTCCAATGGTTCCTCCTGACCAAATTGCACACCAGACTATCACTTTTAATGGATGCATGAATAATTTGAGGGTTTTCCATGTGTTTATTCACATATTCATTCAAAATGTGTCTCGTCACTCATTATGATTTTTTCATGAAAACCGAGGTTATCATGGGCGAGATGTGGCATTCTATTTGCATAAACAAATGGAAATGGAAACAAATGCAATTTCTTGGGCAAAATTGTGCAAAGTTGTTCCTTGAAGACCATGTTCCTGAGCACCGTGTCTAATTGAGTTTTATGGATTGTTTTAAGCACTTTCTTGAGCAGGAGTAATGTTTTCAGCTGATCTTGCAGTGTGTTGTGGTCCATGCTTGACCCTATCAGCTACAGGCCCTCTTTCTTCGAAATCATTCATTGGTACGTTGTTTCTCCCAAAAAAATCACGTAACCTTCTTATCGTCACAGTAATCGATGATTGATTTTGATAAAATGTTTTAACGATTAAAACACGTTGGTTTATCGAATATTTTTCCACAAAAAATTTGCCACGTCTCCACTTCACGACTGCCAAATATGAACTGTCAAGACTAACGTTTACCAAAATGGCGACAAAACAAAGTAGTATACCTTCCCGACGGACACCCTGTTCATTTAACAACCACCATATTTACCTGATATGGCCAGGGTTGCTTCTATTCGAAACTGTCGTTCAAACTGTCCTTTTAAAAACGTTGGAATGTAGCGCAATTTTATCAATGCCAACTGTGATTTGTGGAAGTAATAAAATCCTTGCAAAGGAATACATTCGTGACCCAACCATATCTTATGCAAAGCATTTAACTAAATTCCAATGAATGTAGTTTTGAGAAACGGTAAAACAGGTATGGTCCATTTTCAGAATATTGTTCCTGTTCGAACCCATAAATAAGTACAAATTGTAGTCGATTTCCAATGAAATTTGTCGCAATTTTTACAGATTGTGCCACACAAAAACTACGGATTTACGATAAAACTGTTCAGTAATTCGTATGATTTTGCTCTTGTGTAGGCGCGAGTAAATCAGAATGTTGTCTGCTATCGTTTCATGCATTTGCGTATCCTTTAGTAACAGATATTGTGCACTTACGCTGTTGACGTCAGCTTTTCGTCAGATTTTGTCAGGAGTCGTTCTGGTTTTTGTCAGCCAGTTCTTTTTTAAAGTTCATCATTTTCCAAATTGTAATTTTTTCAGATTATAGATTGCAATTTTAAATATTAGATTTGATTTTTAAAGTCTTAACCATATGATTTTGAAGTAACTAAATTTGTAAATATTAAACCTATACTTTTTTTGAATTTCCCACATTTGTATTTTTAACTTTTCACATGTTTGTATTTTAACTTTTTGATTTCTTTATAGGTGTTTGTTACTGCAATTTTAAAACTTTTACGCTTTTAACTTTTTGATTTTTCTGGATTATTTTTCTTTTTCTTTAATCTGTAATTTTAGAACTTTTCAGTATCCTCTTTTATCCTCTTTTCAGCATTAAGTGCCACTTTTAATGTGATTGAGTGCATTATTTTGCCGTAATTGGTAAAAATAAGTAAGGAAATACCAGTCGGGTGAATTGACTTACATCTAGCTTCATCCAATGTCCTTTTGCTTTGATACAAAAAGCTTGCCGAGTGCCTGGAGTGGCGTGTTAAATCACTATATTCTAATCGACAAATGGTATGAGTTAACGTACAGCAAATGATGATAAATTATAACTTTCTGAACTTAACTACTATAACTGAATTTGTGTGTGAGGCCCGCTAATGCGATCGGCAGCACAGGACATTTGCATTCGCTGAACAAAGTTTTATTAAAAGCATAATGCTTACTAACTCATATTGGAATCGTGAATACAAGATACAAATCTAATTATCGAGTTAGTGTTCACAGGGGAGAAATTTAATTTCCATAAATCAATAAATTTGTGTTGGAGGGAATAGAGTGGGCGTGACAGTCCAGTTCATTTTTCTTCTCAGAACTAAATTTATTAAACGCATGATATGTGCCAAATTTGCTGAATTATGTTTAACTGCTTGAACAAATCTGAAGGTGAGAATACATGAGTAATCTATATGTGATGTAGCGAAATGGGTGTGGCAACTTATGGTTAGATCAGTCTACGAATAGGGAGTTACAGGGCAAATTTAAATTTCCGAAAATCGGTAAATTTGTATGTTAGGTATAAGGAGTGGTGCGGCAATTTGGTCCATTTTTTGTTATGAGACCCTACATTTGTAAACCTTTATCGTGCGTCAAGTTTAACTGAATTTGACTAAACGCTGTAATGTATGAGTTAATTCAGTCATTTGTGTGGGAGGTACTAGAAGGGCTGTGGCTAATCGGTCGATTTCGTGGAATTTTGTCAAGCTTTATATGATAATGGAATGGACAAACAAAATTGTTTGCTGCAGTACCCGGATTAGAAGTTATTAACAAAAAAATATACTTCGGAAAATCGAACAATTTGCAAAGGAGGTACAAGAATTCCGGGCTACCAACTGAGAAAGTACTAGGCTGTGTCAAGTTATAAGAAGTTTTATAAAGATTTACGGCAGCTATCGTGTCCACCAGCCTGTCAAACAGACGGACATCAATCGACTTAAAAAGTCATGAAACACGTTTGGCCAAAAGATACAGGAGATACATAAAAATGATGTAATGGTATTGATAAGAGAGTGAGATAGGTGAGGATGGAGAGAGTAACGCTGGAGAATCATCGGGGCTGAAAGCATGTTGCTCTGTGGTAATAATATGGTTACGATATACAAAAAATAGGCTACTTTTATTAACAGCCGAATCTCCCAGTACAGCCTAACACATTATTTTAAAAAATTTATAATATCTTGATCGTTCTTTCTCCCACTATAATCAGCTGCTCCTATTCAATTCACTTTTTTAAAAATCGATTTTGAATAATAAAGATGCCTGCTTTTTCCAATTTTTGCCTGTCATTGGAGGGAGGGATCATTGAATTGTCAATTCTCAACTTCGAAGGCTACCGAACTGGGATAGACTTCTCTTTTGTAACAGCCTTTCCAGTACCAACCATAGATTGGTGTTGCCATCTTTAAAAATGTTAAAATTCAAATTTTCTTATATCAATATAAATTGAATGACTGAACTGAAATCAATTAACCTATATTTCTGGTTGCAGGAGACTATGACATGCTTTAACAACCGAATAATATTGCAGAGTACACATCACTTTACACAAAATGTAAAAATGCAAGTTTTCTTATTCCGAAATAAATTGAGTGACTTTGTAAATACTCGTATCATGAATCTGTAGAAAACTACTCTAGCTGAACAGGTGCCACCATAATATCAAATCAAAACAAAACCTGCGGTATGTGCGGCTGTCAGGAGAATGTGTGGAACATATGGTGGACTTTCGAATCTAACATGTTTCTTGATTTCGGTACATTCTGCTGACATAGTTTTTCCGCACTGGCTTCTAATCCAGTTCACTATTATTAAACGCAATTGTTACTATTGCAGTTGTTGTTGTTGATACAATTGTGTGTTGCATGTTACGAGCGAATTGTTTGATATGTTTTCATATTGACTTTGGCACTACGTCGAGTTACTTGCATTGCAGCGTTGGCGGTAGTAATATTGGAATGCCGAGTGCATTATCTGCCAGTGACAGTGAAAATGCACAAGCAACTAAAAATACTTCAGTTGCAATGGCTGCTTGAGTTGTTACTTTTCAAATCATTGAGTCAATTGTCTCGGTTGATGTGTCTATGTCTTATTGGAGCGTCTCTCAAGCAAATCATGTCAATTGTTTTCTTTTCAAGGTATTTGGATTTTGTTTTTGGCTCGATTTCTACTGCACTTCTTCCTCTAAAATTTTAGAAAATGATTAATTGTTAGAAATTATGTAAACAATTTACTTTAAATAAAGGAAATTTTACCATGGGAAACATGTTAGTGTTCTGATTTACGAGCAGATTAATACTTATTCAGATCTATGATTGAATAATTGAATAATTTATTCCAAATTCAAATATTTTGTACGTGTGAACCATTATAAAGAAATATTCATGGAACACGATTTTTACGTACCAAAAAATATACAAAAAAAAAACTTTGTGAGTGGCACAAAATATGTACAGTGAAATATAATGTGATGATTCAATTTTTGATGATTCAATTGTTCGATTAATCAATTAATCATGAGCTTTGAATAATCAAAATAATAATTAATCCAAATGTACGATTAATAAATTAAATCATTAATCCGGATTCTGGTCGATAGGGTAGATTGATTAATCTTTTAATCATTCATTCCCAGTCGGAATATGTATATGAAATCTTACTTAATTGTTTAGATGGAGAGTTCAATAGCAGTTGTTATCTATTGCACTCCACACACACAAAATTTTTCTTTTGCTTTCGTTTTAGAATACGGCGCACCACGTTTCGACAGCGTTTCAAAAGCTTGGCCTCCCCAACGCAGTTGCGCCACCCACAGAGTTCGATGTCAAAGATGTTTATGCCAGAACGCTGGGTTCGTCCGCCCATCATTACTCAGCCAATTCAATCACTGTACTATGCGACTGACTACGTCCTTATCGTTATACACCTAATACAGGTCATCATCGATATTCTTGGTTAGCGATGAAGGGTTTATATGTTTTTTGAAGAATTCTTCTATCTTTCAGAAGTGATTCATTCTCTCATGTTATATCAACATATTCTGCGCTACACAGCAAGACAGTTGGGACTAGTGTCTGGTGCGGTTGAGATGTTGTTCGTCGGGAGAACGCTTTGTCTTACAATAGCTTCCTTAGCCCATAATATCTATTTACAAGTAGTGTTTCTCTCCTGAATTCTGGAGAAACATCTTATATTTATTGACGACCGGGTTGGGGTAGATAATTCATTCATCATTTGAAAGTTATGGTTATCAACAAATAATTCGGTTTTGTTTATGTTTAGTGGTAAACCAGACCCACTTTTCAAGACTTTTTCCTATGCTTGAAAAAACTGCAATAATATCGAAATCCAACTTTTGTGTAAAATGGCTAACTTGAAGCCTACCTTTGCGGAAGACTTATTTCCAGTCTATGTAATTCTCCAAATATATATAATCTTTGCGGAAATACTAATCTCGGTCATGGATTAATACAGTTTTTGTCATATCGGACTGTTAAAGGCAGTTTGATAGTCTATAAAAAGGTCGTATCTACCGATATTTCTTTTTGTAGCCTCTGCAGGATTTGCTGTAAAAGGAATATCGGGTAAATTTTTAATTGACTGGGTCTAAATCTTACTTGGCAATCGAGAACTTTATAAGCGATGGATAAAACTTTGACACTGCGATAGTTGGTACAAATGCTCATAGCGGCCACCGTATCCGGTGCTAGAGTTGGGGCTACTAAACAGCTCGACCTCTTAGATTTTAATGAAATATGGTGCAAATAACGAGGGCAAGGACTGGGGACGAAAAATACATTTAGTCAGTGCATCGGAGAAATATACGACCGCTGTCTTAGCAATGAAATTAAAGTTCTGGTAGATTCTAACGTCAAAATTGGACGGAAAAGTTGATCCCTCAACTCAACAAGTACAACCAGATTCTTACACAAAGCTGTCTATAAGCAAGTCGGTAACCCATAATCAAAACAGGGGAAGCCTTCTGGTAGTGTAAAGGGAGTTCAGACGATGTCCTGTGATAATATAGATTTCGATCACAATCTATGGATTGAGCAAAGTGACAATCAAACTCCTATTTCGGCAGAATATCTTAATTACGACGTCATGACGCTTCTATTCCTGATCTTTCTGGCATATTACTCAAGCGGTGGTAACTGCCGCAAAAGCCATATTTGGATATGAAAAATCACGTTCATGTTAGTACTGAAATGATGAAGAATATGTCTTTGGATCTGAGAAAACGATTGTTGCGTGCATGGGAACTCTGCTAAGTGGAATAAACCCACAAAATCCGGAAAAATCTGTTCAAGGCTGCAGTGCGTTGTTAAATTTTGGTAGCGCCTATATTTAAAATTGTTAATAAGTTGCCGACAATATATTTATGATTTCAATAGCAACAATTTTTGCAGACGAATATTATATGTACAAAAGACGCTGTGACTGTCTGACTATACCTGTGAAAAGTTTGTATTTATTATATTTGTACCTTTTTTTAAATCTTTTTATGAATTACTAAAAATTTTTCTATTGCCATGTACAATTTTAAACCGATTTGCAAACTGATATCTCGATGATTAATATACACCGTATACGGTGATACAAAAAAAAAAAAAACTATCCAATTACCTATAAAACATAAATTTGAAATTTTCAAAAAAGACCTTAGTAACATCACTCCAATTCCAAAGAATAAATGTTCCTAAGCGAAATATGGAAAATTTACCTGCATTCTAAAAACAACCAGAAACGTTTTGTAGTTACTAGAATGCTGTTTATCAGTCATTTATTTTTTTACTTCAGTTCCCTACAAACATGTTCATTTTTTGTAGTTTTAGGCAAATTTGTGGTGATGGGTATAATTAGTTATATAAAATAAAATTGAATTTTCTTAGGTACACAATAAAAAAATTAAATAAAATACATTGGTTAAAAAAATTTTATTTTAATTTTTTATTGTAGTGGTATACCGAATGGTATAACGGGCACTCAGAGTGGTGAATATACTTAAATTTTCGGGTGGACGTGCTTCTTTTAAGCATTTCATACAGGCAGCCACGACGACGCCAAGCGGATAAACAAAGTGATGATCCAAATCTTTACTAAAGGAAAGACGATATCAAAGAGAATATTTTGTGCAATAAATTTTGCCTATGTTAAAAATCACCTTTAGGTATAGACATTTAAGTCATAAGATTTACATTTTTACCGATTATTTTGGCTGTATTTAAGAAAATACTCAGGAAAACAGTAAGAAATAATGTTTTGATATTTACACATTACAGGTACATAAAATTTCAAAAGGAAACGACCAATTCCATACATTCCATACGCTACCTTCCATACAAATGACCGATTTAATATTAACTAACTGCTTTCGCTTGCTACAACACAACATAAAATTCAATTCGTAACGTGCTTTGAAACAGCAAGGAACAGCGAGCTTAAATAAAATTGTATGTTATACAGGGTTATCCAATTAGTGGTTTCAAAACCGTCAGTATGGCAAGGCTGCCAGCTGTTAAATGTCATCCGAAGTGGCATTTATTTAGTAAAAGGTTTGCCATTTACGAACATACATCGTTTAACAACCAAAAAACGCGTAAAAATAGTTAAAACTTACTACAAAAGTGGTGATTCAAACGGGGACACTTTTCGTGCATTACGGGGTAATTATGGTCGTCATAATCGACCTACTGTGCAAGGAATTAGCAAGATTATAAAGAAATTTGAAGAGACCGAAAGCATTACAGATGCGGTCAAGACTGCGCATTATCGCAATGTACGCACTGCCGAAAATATCGCTTCTGTTAGTGAAAAAGTGGCGGATAATCCAAGGAACCGATACCCTCAATTCATAGGGCTATGGCTGTAACCGATTTTTGTTGCCATGCAATTGAATGATTCAAATTGTTATGAACTCAACGAATGATGGATAAAAAGTTGAACCTCTCTGAATAAATGATAGAGTCCTCGGAATCGTGAAACTTTTCAAGACGACAATAACAATAAATAAAATCAAAACTCTGAAGACGAAGTATTAGGTACTCGCCAGTTACATATGGATGTTTCAAATCTGTAAAACACTAAACTTTTACCTATATTACTCTGATAGGTACATTCTTAATTTTTGAAAAGAAAAAATTTCCTTAATTATAAGCAGGAATCTCTTTTTAAATGTTCAAAATTTTCAATTGTGAGGTTTAAAAAAAACATCAATCAAAAACATTATTTTTTTATGGATCGAAGAATTTTTTAGCATATGCCTCAGAAAGCGATATTTAACGATTTCTGCAAAATATATTTTGGGTCCAAAGAACTTTTATGTAGGTCTAAAAATTTCAAACAGCGAGTTCAAAATTATCAGTGGTAAAATATCGTTGTTCATGTCATATATGTACATATATGTTATATATTGTACATATATGACTTCGACAACTTATCGCAAAACAATCAAGAATTTGATTGTCCGGCTAGATGATGTTCGCATTTGTAGAATCGTGGAATGTATTTCCACTTTATCGTCAACTTTATTAATTAATTCAAATACATAAAGTCGCTCTACTTAAAGTAGTATAGAATTACTTTTTCTAGAAAATGCTAACATATTAGAGAAAACACATTTACATAATGGGTGCGATAAAGACAAACATATTTACAGAATAGTGTTGCTTAACATAAACTTACTTCTAGAATGTTCTTATTTACATGGCAGGTGAATGAAATAATTGATTATATTATCGATGTAATGGAAACAAACATAATATACTATCGTAAACATAATTCTAGAAATCTCCTATTTGCAGATAAGGATGGAAAGAAATTGCAAACATGAATATTCTGAGAGAGATCTTTCTAGAATATGCACTTGTATACATTTCATCTATCACGGCTGTTGGGAAGTGAAGGTGGTCAGTTTTCGCAGTTTGTTATAGTTGTACATATGTAAATATATTTATAATTAAATATATATATATGAATTAATATATGAATTAAACTCGGCATTTAGTTTAAGCCACAGAAATATTTTGCCATCTGATCTATTCAAATTAAATTTGGTTTCATCGGCGAAGGGGACATGCATTCAAAGTTGATTTATCATCAATTATCGTATTTCAAAAGCCTTCTGTTTTCAGTAAATACTTCATGACGTATTTTATTATTTTTGTTTTAATGAGATTTGATGATGTTTGAAAATCTTTTGCCGTTTATGATGATGTTGTTTAGCTTCCGTCAATATCGAATGCTCCTCCCGCTCCATCAAAATCTTACTTTGGCTTTTTCTGCTTTTACTTTTTGATACTTTTGTCGGCCAATTCAGCAATTAGATTTGCAATTTTACCTTGGAAATTTAATTTAGCTATTAGTTACCTATCCTTCCTGTAATAATTTTCCTATTATTCGAAATTCATTTTTCAAATTTATATATCATATATACCCCCTAAACCCCTAAAAATTAATACTGATTCGGTTTCTCCTGTTTTCGTAGTTCTTATAAAAGAAAACAATTTGGATGTGCAGTAAAAGAAACAAAATATAGCTTCCGCCTATAAAACATAGAGTAATCATTTTGTCTAAACTTCAACATTTTCGCCATAATTTTAAAACTATATACATATTTGAATTTACAATTGAATTTATATTAAAATCAACCTTTTTTTGTACAATGTACTTTTTGTAAAATGTACTTGTGTAAGAATATTATTGTGAATTAACTCAAATTTTTGCCCCTGAAGTGTTACATAACTCCATTGAGTGAAAATATGTGTACTAAATGTAACTGAATTCTGAATTGTAACATATGAATTTAACTGTTGTCAAAAGTTTTGTAATAAGAAGAAATCAATTACAAACCATATCTCAGCTGGTAACCACAACTCGTTGCCTCAATAAATCTCCTTTAAATTGGCACTAATTCTAATTATCATCCTTTACTTATCGCCACTTGTAATTTGTGCAATATCAATTTGATTACATATAATTTCACATGACTGTGGAATTATATGATCCAAATTACAAGTTCCAATTTTCAGTTCTCTGGTAGAAACCAACTGTGATCCTAATGATCCTCGCAATTGGGTAATTCGCAATACAGTCCAACATTTACATTCCACAACTACAACGAGAGAGGTATCAAATTGATTAGAGGATTCCCCGCTACTTCTCCCGCTATCATATCAATCATCTCTATCAATCTATCACCTCCTCTGTACACATTTATTTTTACTAAATCGGTCAATTTGTATTTGTATGTTACCTTAAGCAACGTGGCAATGCAGTCTACTTTCATTTACAGAATTAATTTTACTAAAAGTCTTACGAGTGCTATATTATGCTGAATTCAGTGCAAACAAATTCCTTTGCAGCCTTTGAATGAGGCATTGGAGAACATCAGTGAGCTTACACGCATTCTGTTTTTACATTTGTCGATTACTCGACTGTTCTAAGTATTCACCAGGCACTACCTTAGCAACCAAGCACTTAACGTTTACCAGATCTGTTGAAATTTGGTCTGACCGTGTAGGAGGTATGAACTGAAGAATATTTGGGTTAAATCGATCATCTATATGGAGATGCCGGGAAGGTCAACATTTTTTTCGATTGTATCAAAAAATGTGGATCAAAATAATGGACAAATATTTAGGTCACTATAACATTCGAATGAAGAGTTACATGGAGAAAAGAATGAATTTTGGAAAATCGAAAGAGTTTTGGAAAAATTTGTGTGGGCAAAAGTAGGAGTGGACCGATTTGGCAAAATATTAGGCTGTAAAATGTAAGAAGTTTCATGAAGAGTTATTGCAGTTTTCGTGCCTACCAGCCAGCCACGTAGACTGATATCACTCAGTCGACTTTAAAAGTTATTAAACCTCAGACGATTCCTTCTAGATGGTTAATTTTTTAGGTATCAAATGATTATATTTCATTTCCACAGGGGAAGTTATAAAAATATTGAAGGCTCCAATATCAACCAAGGTATCCATTTCCTTTATCAAAACACATATAACAAAGATTTCGATTTCAGTTTTCACTATTGCGAAAATAAAAATCAATCAAAAATTAATTTTAATTTTTAATTTTTAAAATAAAAATCAAGACTGAAGAAAAATTAAAATTTTTTATGATATTTAAAACAAAAATCAGTTATGATTTTCAGAAAAAAAGTTGGGGTTTTGTTTTACTTTTAAAACTCAAAAACGAAAATCACTTTTAAGTATTTTAAAATTTTATTATGAAACCCAAAAAAATTGTTATAATTAACTGTTAATTAAGCATATTTAACGACAGCATTTGCGGCCATGTTTCTTTGGATGCGTGTGCCAAATTTGTTATTTATTGTTCAGTCATAGATGCAAAATTATTAGGTAAAGTTAAACGATGGAGCGGCAATCGCAAATGATGAAACTTGATTATCAAACGTAGCGTAAACGTTGCGGCCCTTCGAAGGTGAATCCATAACTATTGGTGGTGAAATGCGGAACCATCGTATCAGTAAATAATCGTGCTTCAAACGAACGTCAGATCGGCCGAGAACATCGCCGTTGACAGTGGAAGTAAGCAGGAGATTTCTCGTTGTGTATAAGAATTCGCATTTTGGCAACTTGCGAATTTTTGCGTTGAGACTTGAGCTTGCCGCGAACAAGATCCAACTGAATTGGAAGCTCAAAGTAAATAACTATAGATGACGCTGTACGTTGAAATATGTTTATATAAGCTACGGCATTAATTATAAGTAAATTATGGTGGGGCTTTAAAAATTAATAAATTGTCCCTTTTCCTAGACAACCAAGTTAGTTTCCACACAGCATCTGTATACGGGGAAAAAAAGTTTGAAGCATTTTTAAGTATAATTACATCATGACCAAACAAAAATTGCAAAAACTTCAATATATTATAAGAGAACTGGTCGGGACACCTAAAAATAATCAATTTGAGGCACTTTCCTTCTTTTTTTTTGCTACTGCATGCGAAACATGTTTTTTGTTTTCATGCTTCATTGTGGGTAGGCGTAGTTATGGGAGGAAAGGGGCAATTTTTGCATATGTTTTAGCTTCATTTTACAAATTACGCATGCTAAGTTTCAAAGTCCTAACTTAATTTCTTTTAATTAGTGCTGCAGCTTATACGAAAATATTTTACTTCGAGACGACAACAACGTGCGAGATTCACTACCTATAGGTGCAATGTATTCAGACAAAATTACTGTTTCTTTTGCCCCATATTGAAAATATGGACGTTTGGTTCCAATGGAAAAGTGCTGCGTGCACATAGCTTGATTTATTTCATTTCAGCATCGGCTAGATCTATTTGGAAAACGCTTTATACGCCAATAAACCACGTAATTATGACAATTATAAACGAAAAATCGATCAAATACTAGCAGAGGGCCGTACTGAGACGTCACATAGTCCAAAGAGTTTTAGGTTGATAAATAATTATAAACAATTAAGTAGATGGGTGCATTTCCCATTCCCGGGACTAACCCGATCCTACGTCAGCTTGGAGAATTTTCTGTTTACACCACCATAACCAAATATTTGATTAAATAACTGGATCCTGCAAATTGATAACATAACATATCTTTAAGTGTAATGTAAATCGCCTCCCGAAACATTGGATACATTTTGTTAATTTCAACCTAATGTATCTGAGCTAAGCGAGTTCGTTTCCCAAACATGGAGTTAAATTGTAGGTATAATGCAAGGAAATGCCATAGGGCCGTAACAAAGCAAATGACCAGAAAACTAAGAGCGCTAACGAAATATGTAGACGATCTCTTCGCACTTCCACCAATAAACAAATTCAATTTACAATGGAAACAGAAGCAGAAAATACTTTTAAATTAAACTGGCATCAACACCCACTGGAAGACTGATAAACTTTTATCCTAAGCGCCCATAGAATATGATTATCAATATAGCAACTAATTTAATAAATAGAATTTTCAGCATAAGTGACAACTATTCCCATGATGATAACGAAAAAATGGTTATCGAAACTTTGAAGGAAAGTTAATTTCCAAATAGGATGATTCAACAATTCGTTCATGAGAAAGGCAAACAACTCAATGACAAAAAAGTTCAAGAAATTTAAAACCCGTGATATATGTTGGAAGTTGTTTGGAAAGGTTTAAAAACTGGGATATTTGTAATGAAGTATCATTTAGTGTTGAAGACAAAAAGTACATCTAATGAATTATGTAGCAAGACGTTGTTTATAAGATTAAGTGGAATTGGGACGTCTAAACCGTCTTCTCATATATCTGGCCAGAAAACACTTTTGGCTTGTAAATAGAGCAGAAAACTTCCTTGCGGCCCATTACACTTTAACAGGTTACATGCCCAATTTGGCTGACGTACAAATACTAACAGGGAAAAATAATTGTAGAGAAAATGAGCTCTTGAAATGTTATATCATAGACGTGCCAACTGAGGACGAAATACAGAAAGACATGGAGTAAGTGGCGAGAATATACAGGTACTGTAAATGGCACAGCCGAAAAAAGTGTAGTGGATATCAATCAAGGCGACGGAACAGAAAATATAATAATATATAAATATAAAAATATGATAATATAGAAATATAAATAATGTTCTAATGCAGTAAGATTTTCGTTATTAAGCAATAAACTAATAAAACCAAACGCATTTATATTTAAAGTGTTTCACCATGGAGTATGGTGTTGCTACCGAAATTACCAGTTATTTTCCAAATTTCAACTGACGTCCTTTAAATTTCAATTGACGGGTTTTAAATTTTAATTAAAGTGATTTAAATTTCGATTTCTGTGTTTTGAGTTTTAAATGGACTGTTATTTTAATTCAAATCTACACCTTTGAGTCAAATGCATTATTTGAATTTTAATTTATATCTTTTGAGTTTCAAATAAAGTTTCGAATGGAAATTATGATTTCAAATAGACGCCATTTGAATTTTATATGACTATTTTGAATTTTAGCTAATGTATTTCGAATTTTAAATAGAATGTTTGAATTTCAATTGGAATTCTTTGAACTATAAATGAAAATAGTGCAAATATGACCGATCGCCGTGCATAAAACTGCACTAAAAACTGTACAAAATGTTTTTTCGTTTGGCCATGGTTTGTGGCTTAAGTCTTTCGTTTTCCACCACTAAACTATCAAGCCGCCGAAGAGTATGCAATACATTTTTAACGAAATACGTTGTACACCCTGTCGTGTAGTATATAAACATTGCTAGTTAGCGCAGCATAAACTGCTATGAATAGTGCGCGTATAAAATCTGAATGATGGCTTTGTTGGTACCTGGCATTTCGTAATTGTTTGTCGGGAGATAAATGATGTTGATAACATTTGGTTCCATTAGCGAAATTAGCGCAAAGTGGCGATAAATGCTTATGACAACAGATGTTTGGGTTTATGCTTGATGTACACTTGCTCAGCTTTTTCCCGGTGGCATTAAATATCAAATCGAAGAAATTTTAAACATATGTATGTGTGTATATATATGTATATATATTTTTTTGTATTGTATGTTGCCTACATATTTTTAAGAATTTTTTCTTGGAAAGTACTTGCAAATTTTCCTTTTTTCTGCTAATTGTTTTCACTCTAGTTCATCTACCGTCATATACAAACCACATCATACATTTACGATACTCTATTTACGAAAACTAGAACATACTTTTCTTTGTTTTATCTATTCAATAATCAGAATTTCTTTCTTAATTTTGGCGAGATTTTGATCTTATTAAAAACAATTGCGATGTACCCATCGAAGACACGCAAGTCGTTAATATATCGTATTACTCTGTGTGAGCACGTTTACTTTGTTTTTGGGTTTGATTCTCTTTACAAGTTGCACTGGCACCAGACATGAAAGTGCATTAGATCGGAACAAGCGAAGAAAAAGTGCATAATTATTAAACATATCATAAACATTTTTGTAGAAACCTACACCACCACCGGTTTGAGGCATTTGTGTGTTCATCGCATTAAAGTTCTCCCCGGCGCATTAGTGGTTATGTGGGTTTATAACAAAAACAGTGGAAGTTGGGTATAAAAAAAGTTTTGCTAACAGCATTTAATTGTGTGTAATGTTGTTCAAATAAAAGCAAGCATGAAAAGAAAAATTACGTACACTGAGAAAATTGTGGTTGGATAAAAAGAAGAAAATCAGCCTACCAATTTATTTCTAATCGGTCCCCTTTTTGGTGTGCTGTTTATTTGGTACGTCACATTAAATCTATTTTGGCGATTTTACGTTGAAATGGAGCTTAAAACTGTGCATACATACTTAGAGATTCTAAGCATTGAACAAACTATAAATCGCTTAGCTATTCGAAACAAAGTCAATTAAAATAATGCAATGTTATTTAACATCGATAGTCATAACAATAATAGTTATAACATCTTGATAGTCATACGACTTAAAAATGGGTATCATTGATACCATTGATCCTGTTATGACTCAAAGAGAACCATTAATTAAAATACGACACATCGAAAATCACTTCACTCACACGGTAAAGCACACACAGGTATCGTAATACGATAACAATGGATTATCCATTTTTCTTTTTCAGAAGTAAAGTTAAATAAAACACCCATAAGGCTACGACTTCGATGAAGCTTTTATTTCATTATAATGCTTGGAGCTTGTCATTACGTACGAAATTTTTAAATGATCGCCTCTGGATTGGTTGCAGCAATGAATCCTTTTGAGGTAGTTTTCAATCACTTTTGCGCGTATTTTATTTTTTTTTATTTCGGGCGGTATCTGGGCGATAACTTGACGAATGTTGAGGATTATCTTTAAAACCTTGCCAATTCCTTGCACAGTAGGTCGATTATGTCCCATGTTTGAATAACCACTTTTGTAATAAGTGTTCACGCATTCTTTGGTTGTTAAACAATCCATATTCGTAAATAGCAAAACTTTCACTAAATAAATAACATTTTAGATGATAGGTATTTAACAGAAGACAGCTTTGCCAAATCGGTGGTTTTAAACCATTAAATTGATACTTAAATACATATAAATTGTATGCATCGCATGTAGAAAAGAAGCTGTTCGGACTTATACGCTTTTTCAGAAATTCGTCGAACCAAGTTTTGGCATTGTTTGAAAAGCCTGATCATTCCAAAGAAAAAATAATCGCCAGCGGCCCCAATCGAGTCTTTTTTTATAGCTAGAGCGTTTGGGTCGATCTACATAATGTGACGCTGCCAATTTGATGCGTTTGACTACGTCGACATTGGCATGCATCAGGCACAGCTTAAGATTTGTGAGGCTTCGATAATTTTCTTCAACGGCGATCCATTTCTTCTCTCTAATATTTTTCTCCCAATGATTTCTAGAACTGACTAGTCCCCATAGGGTGATGAAGCCGAGGCAGACTCCAAGTTTAAAGTTATTAACGTACATTCCGAACGAGTAGATTCCTTGCTCAGCAAAACAAATTACCCGGTTTTGACTACGTTGATCACCAGATGTTCCGGTCAGTCAATATCTTTCTAGAAAGACGTATAAGCTATGCAAAGATACCAATGACAATACTCCAAATTAAATTTAGAGTGTTGGGATGCTGAAGACAGCTTTATGGTCGACAAATTGTCTTTGTCATAATACGAATATGTGATCAGTGATGGTTTCACCAGATGTAAAGCCAGATTGATAAGGTTTAATCTGGTCAGATGGCATAGGTTTTAGTCTTCTACTTATTATAATTGGATAGAAGCTGGGGTTACAATCCTCTCTCATAGTTTATGTTCTTGAGGCAATCATTGGAGTATAAGGAAGGCGGTCCAAATGCAGACACCCCATTCACTTACCCGCCCCTACCGCCTAGAGGGCGCCGTCTACATAGCATAAAGACAACGTAGACACCAAAGTTTAATCTTTGGCGGATTAGATAAAAGATAGAATAATGAATAAGCAACGCAAAGATGTGAAACAGTAACAACAATTGAATTCAAATGCCAGATTATACAAAGTTTTATCATTTCGGCATTATAATTGAAATTCACCAAATCACCAAACTGTTTGCAGTCACAACAAATTCTGCGGAAGGGGTATGAAATTGTTGAATGCACTCTAGAAATCAAAGTAAAGTGGATTAAAGTGCCTTGTCTAAGTGTTAGGAAAATTTACATTCCTCTACAGTGGTAGAGGTCTACAGTGGTAGAGGTAGGTCTACAGAGGTAGAAGTCTCTCGTAAAAGGGAAAGTTACTATTGATTCTCCAGTCTAAGCCGCGGGGCGCAATAATAAAAATTGCTTCTGAAAAGATTCACGGGAATTCGTATGCATCTGGTAGTAGGATTCCGTGCAGTAGAAGCATATTTAAACATTGACCCCACTAGAGAAAAACATAATAATTTTGTAAAATGGGGATCCAAATACTACTTCTCCAATGAAATTCATTTTCCTATCCAGAAGCGCTCTTAAATAGAGGAACGGAGAAACTAAATGCAATAAAGTTCGGCCAAAAATTGTTGCTTTATCTGAAAAAAAAGTCATATGTTTGCACTTGTTAAGATTCAGTTACATTAAAAGGAGAAACATTTTCAAGAAAATTGGGTCAGTGAAGCCACTAGTCCAAAATACATACCAAATTGCCACTTTATGCGTTGATTTCTCAAAATGTATTAAATTATAACTGCTATAAAAACAAACTGTGAGTGGATTAAAAGGTGAGGATGATCGTTTGCCTTCTACTGTATTTAATTGAACCTTGTAAGCGAATAATATGAGATATTTGTGCCAAATTCTAGTCAGCCTGGTGCGTGGAATACTGAGTTGTTTACATCGATGTTGAGTCGATATTCTTGAATTGAGTCGCACATTCTTGGTTGCAGTAGTCATATTTTGTAAGTGCTGTCAACTTACTAATCAGTTACATTTCCAACTCAAACTTACTTTTGTTGTGTAAACCTAACGCACTTGACTCGAAAAGATACTTGTATTTGCACCACCGAGTTTTACTAGAATAGCGGTAAACCTACGTAAATGTTGTCGAAGCCAGGATTGACGTAAGGAAAATTTTGCTCTCAATGTAGTGGGATTGGCAGAGAATCATCTGCTATAAACTGCACCCTACGTCCAAACTCTTAATTGGAAGCTGTTCTGTCAATTGCCCAGAAGCCGCCAGCTTTGCCCAATAGAAGACGCAGTGTGTTTCATTAGGACAACTCCAGGCCAAACACACGTGATAGTGACTCACCAGAAACTTCACCTTACAGTTTGAACATGAAACGCTGTAATTCCCATCTATGGCGAATGGTTTTGTTGGTGGAAAATTCGCTCCAATGGGAATGAGATAATGGAATTATCTTTAAAATGACAACAAGTCATCAAACAAAGCAGTGCATATTTGATCATCAGATTATTCTAATTAACCTAAATTAAGCCTTCAATGTCAAAATTAATGGATTTATTGTTTACTATGCCTTGCATGGTAAGGCATATGAATCACACCATATATATGAATCACATATATATATATATATATATATATATATACATATATATAATTGTTGTGTAGTCAGTAGACTGATCATTGCCCAGGATTTTTCAAAATTCGTACTTTTGGGAGTAAAAACAGGTTGAAAAGGGACAAATCTCCTACCTCCGCTTAGCTCAAACGGCTTGAACTAGGGTCATGAAAACTAGCGTTTGAACTCCCTTTCCAGAGCTAATAAGCAATAAAAAGGTTCTGTTCAAAAGAAGTTAGAAGCGATTTTTCAAAATCTTTGCTTTAACTAGTAAAAACAAGGTATTTTTACTAATAAATACTATGCTTTTAAAGTATAGTCGCGCTTAATTTTTTTCAAAACTACTTTTAAGCTTAAATCATCAAAATTGTATAATATTGTTTCTTATATTGTGCGTTAATTCAGATCAGTTTTTGCAAAGAACCAAGTGATTTACTGCGCCTCTCCTGGTGTTCCCTGCTACGATATGACAAAATACTAGACTGTGCTAAGTTATCATATTCACTAGTCAGTCACCCAGACAGACGGGCACGACATTGTTGCGAAAATAATTCAATGAACAGCTAATTTTGCGCCTCGGGCAGGTGAAGTGATGGCGTAGATCATGTAATACGTGTGAATACGTGCCAAGCAGGATACGATTAAAAAATGAATGCAAAGAATGTTTCTTTTGTGTCAGTATAGATTACCAATAAAAGTATTTTTTTTTTATATTTGGGAAAAAACCTTCAAACGAATCACGTGAATCATTTATATTAAAAGCATGCACAGGTACAGTAAGTAGTCTGACATCCCCTTCTGCTAAGTGAAATCAAAGCTGCAGTTAGCTGTCATGTTGCCAGTATTTTTGTATCTTGCTAGGATTTGTTCGACGTGACATACGAATGTCAAATCATAAGATGTTGTTCGACTACGGCATATCAAATATAAACAAAAGAAAAGCGTGCCCCAAATACATGTAAGTCAGAAATTCACTAAATGTTGTATGGATGTTGTATGTATGAATGGACGCAGGTGTATATCATTAGCCACTGTAAGTAATGTAGTCGTTGGGAAGAAAGCATTTGAAGTAACATATATATTTTGTCGAAATGTGTTTCATGACTTCTTAAACCGTTTGAACTTTACTGGATTTTTTGATTGGACGGCTAGAAGGCACCATAATTGTAGTACACTTTTGTAAAACTTTGTAAAGTTTTATTGTTTATGTATATCAGATATACTAAATTTTTTATTTTCTTTTTAAATTTTTTGAATTAGTTTTTTCCCATATGAAATAGAATAGTACACATTTTGCCCAAAATCCTTATAAATGCAAAAATATGATGTGATTTTCAGTATTAGAAGCCCTGTTTCTGAGATGTAGCAACAGGTGATATATGCAATAAGAGTGGTCGAACTTGAACTGAATAAATTCATGATAACGCTGATATGGCATGGCATGAATTACATTTTTTTGTAACGTTGCGGTACTCTACCGTACTTATGCACATATAATTGGGAAATGTTTGTACTGGATTTCAAAACTACTATCCTAATAAGAACGAGAGGTATCAAGATAATATAGGGTTATCAATTTGGTGGCGTCGAAATCGCCGATCTGGCAAAGCTGTGGGCTGTTAAATATCTGACAGCTGAAGCGTTTTTAGTGAAAATTTTGCCATTTATGAATATGGATCGGTTAACAACCTAAGAACGCATAAAAATAGTCAAATCTTACTACAAGAGGTGATTCAAACTTGGGCTTTCAATTGAACAAAATTTTCTTCAAAAATGAAGCCCATTTCTGACCCTGTTGTTACGTCAACAAGCAAAATTGTCGCTTATGGGGCTCGGAGAATACAGAAGTGATTGTGGAAAAGTGACTGTTAGATGCGCATAATGATTTGGAGGTCTCATTGGGCCGTATTTTTCGGTAACTACCTCAGAAGGATCCACTGCTGCAACCAATCTAGAGGCATTGGCATTGTATTTCGTACCAAGCATTATCATGAAATGAAACTTTCATCGAAATCATAGCTTTATGTGTGTTGAATTTAATTGAAAACGAAAAATTGATATAATTATATATTTGTCTCCACACATTGGTATTTTATTTGCTAATAAACTATCGTCACCAGCGTGACGTCATAAAACATGTACATGGATTCGTGTGAAAGCATTTAGACTGGAGAGGCGAAAACTTTGCAGCGACATAGATAATAAATGTTATTTGTAACGCTACTACATTAAATTATGATTGAAAAGTGGTAAAATCTTCCCCTCAGTTTTAACGTATATTAACAGGCTGAAACGGCAAAAAATTCCTTACCACAATGCTAAAGCATGCATTGTGGTCACCGAAATGTCAAAATTAATACGACCCTCAGGTTGTACTACTCATCAGTACAATCGTATTAATTTTGATATTTTCTCCTCATTTGTTCTCACGATATTTTAATATTTTTCACAACAACTAACAATTTTGCAAAATTTCTGCAGTCTTTCAATCTTAATACAATTTTTAAGAAATGTTAAATATAAAACACAACGATTTATGATATAACTCGCAAATTAATAAATAAATATAATTAAATCCAGATAACTATCAAAATTAGATAAACTCGAAGTCATTTCATTCTTAAATCGAAATTTTTTATTAATCTTTCAGTTTCTCACTATCCATCGATCGACATCATGAGAAAATTGTTCATGAATAATAATAAACAAACAACAACTTTAGGAACTGAAGATAAGTTTAAAAATCGTGGTGTGTTAGATTTCAACATTTAAATTTCAAAAACAGTTTTGCTCTAAATGTTGAGATACATTTTACAACCGTTACTGAAAATTGCATCGAATTATGTCACAAAGGCTAGATGGAATATGACAAGGATAACAGCGATGTCAAAATTAAAACAAAAAAACTAAAGCCAACATTAACTAACCTATTTAAAGAAAACTAATTTATTTTTATACTACAAAAACTCAGAAACAGGTAGTTCAACTTTATAATTTTATGTACACATATGAGTTTGAGAAGAATCAGAATCAGACACATTGAAATGTTACTGCGGCACTAAACGTTAAAATATTTTCTCCAAGTGTATAATAATTTTGGGTGATTTAGAGTAAAACAAGCGATTAGCGTGGTTTCTTTCAGACATATCACGACATGCACTTGATAGAGAAAGAAAATTTTTAATTTATATGATGTGTTTTTTGTTGCATTCAGCTGCTGCTAATAACAAGCAACATTTTAGCAGATCTCTTCTTAAATACAAAACAATTAAGAAAGACACAAAAAATGCACAAAAGCTAATAAACGCATTTGCTTCATTTTTTCTTCGGTTACCAGCACCATTAATGAAAAATATAAGAAAATTATCATGAAACTGAAAAGAGAAACAACATACATATTTTAAAGTAGTATAAAAAACTTGTACTACCATAATATCGGATCAGTTCATAGAAATACGTCGAACCTGTAAAAGAAATTGAGAAGCCAATCGAATTGAAACAAAAAGGATTAATGAACTGCCACTACACCTACGGAATTGAAGGACAGCAACTGTTAGTTTTCATATAAATAGTTCTCACTAATAAATGACCCACAAGGGATCGTTTAGAAATTTTAGTCACTTTGAACTTGCGCTTAATTAGGAGATTCACTGATAACACCACAATATGCTCAAGTACGTGTGGCATGCGGCAGTGGTAACGATAATTTTTTGTTGGCTTCAAATATCAGTAGCTCGAAGTGCCTCATCGTCACAGTCTTACCAGAATGCAAACAGCGTTACTGAAGATCCAGAAAGTTCGCAGCAACCGGAGCAACCGAGCGATGCATCAAGTTCAGCAAATGTCTGGAAGGATCTTTCAATGGTTTACCGGCTGTATCAGCAATGTTCGGCTGAAAATCTATCAGTCTGTCTCAAAGTGAAACTTTTAACCGGCTTGGAGAAAGTTCTACGATCCGCCAAAAAACTAAGAATTATGGAGGGAATACAGTTTATAAAAGCAGGTGAAGCGGAAGAGCCACTAAGACCTCTCTTAAGTGAAAAGGAACTGGAGGCCAATTTGCCCAGAGCAATGGAAGCCAAGGAGCAAGTTTTAAACAACATGATTTTTAAAAATTTGGCAGGATTTTTGCAACACCATACGCTACAGGTATAATTTTTCACTTTAGTAATATCCGTTTTGTAGTTCCTGCTCTACTATAATATGGTTTGCAGATTAAATTTCCCGATATTCGACCTGATGATTCCTTGTCCGGTAACACTGTGGAAAGCCGTAAAAAGAAGGATAAAAAAGGAGGGGGCGGTGCTTACATAATGATTCCTTTACTTTTGGGTGGCACTTTTGTCCCGATTGCATATGGTGCTCTGGCCATGTTGGCTGGTAAAGCCTTAATAGTTTCAAAGTTAGCTTTAGTTTTGGCTTCAATAATTGGCATTAAGAAATTACTAAGTGGTGGGGGCAAAGAATCATCTCATGAGGTTGTGGTCTCCTCTGGCGGTCATTCCGGTTGGGGGCGTGATTTTGATTTAGCCTACAGCGGTTGGAAACCCCAGAAAGACTCTAAGAAGATTATTTAAATGTTAGGAATACTCAAGAAAAATAGTCATTTAACGAAGAGTGATTCCATGAAATGGATTTCGATGGTCTAATGTAAAACGGAATATGATTTGTGAAGAAATCATACAATAAAAAATATAAAAAAAATAATAAAAAAAATAATGGAATAACTTACTTGTTTAGCCGAATAAAACAAATTGTGTGTGTCTAGATCCTAAGTCAAATTTAAATTATTTATGTAGTTTTTAAGATCAAGAAATAAAAAATGTTCAATGTTTGTGAGAGTACACAAAAATATGTATATCCTTGTCATTTTCATATGGGATAATTATGGTGCGATTCTATTAACAGCATTCCCATTCTGTTTTCGAAGATGCTCTCTTTTATTAAATCAAATATTTGTTATTCAAAATCAAAAATTGGGCTGTGCAATGACTGAGTTGATCGTTCAATTCAAAAGAAAGTGTTAATGCTTTCTGGGGAATTATTTTTTCGTTGACAACAATTCTTTTCATTTATTTTCGAATTTCAAGACATTTTGAGCGGAATACCATAGTTTCAATTCAATTTCAATGCTTTTGAAGCAATACTCAAATATGTTTGGAAATTGGGTTCCATGATAGACTTATAATAAGTTGAATCCAATTCCCTAGGAAATAAGTGAAAAGTTCAAGATTATTTCCAGTATTTTGATATCTTTAAAATAACTTTTCCCTCAAAAAATATTTACTATTTATTTACTGGTCGATTTTTCCTAATTCTCCCAAGCATTATAATAAGAACAATACAATGGACAGTAACCCACATCTGATTATGGCAGCCAACTATTTAAAAATCTCAGAGGTAAAACCGGACAATGTGCTAAAAGGAGTGTGTCGACGCCGTACAGTGTTTATTTTTAAATTTTAAATATGATTGAATTTAGTACAACTGAACCTAAGAATATACATATATATATTGAATCGGTCATTTGTATTGGAGGCATCAGAAGCAGAATGGCTAATTAGTCGATATGGTCGGAATTTTTAAAATTTTGGCTGTATAAATGCCATTCAAGTAGTGATTATTTAGAAAATATTGCGCTACATTATATTGGATTTTTTTTTCCTGAAAATACCTGATGCCCCGGCTACGATCTGGCAACTGTTAGTCCCAGTGAAACTTAAAAAGTTGAATGAAGATTAATGACCGTCATCACAGCCAGCCAGCCAAACAAACCGATATAGCTCAATTGACATACAAAGTAATGAATATACATGCGTTCTATTTATGATATCGCTGGGCAGGACCTGCTGCTTAATGAGGATTCCGAAATTCAATTTAAAAAGGTGTGGTTATGTGGATATCAGGCAAAAATTTGAATTTTGTTCGTGGCCATATCGAATTTATTACCATATTGGATGTATAACTTTATTCCCCCGCATTAAGATGTTAAAAAGTATGACGCTATGAAGAGGATAAGTTAGACCCTATGCATATTAAAAAAGAATTCCTTTCAAGATTTTTTATAAAGATTGAGTCATGACCCTCTGTCGGGTTGCCGGTTGGACTCCCAGTTCATATGATACCTTAATCAAATCTAAAAAAATCAGATTTTATCAGTGACAATTATCTTAAAGTTTTTATTTGCTATTGTAAATTGTAAATGCACAAAATCGCAACGCCGTTATGCGCAATTCAGTGGGCCAACATATTTCGATAATAAATTATTATTATTAAAAATAAATTACAATTTTCCCAACCATTTAATAATATTAATACATAACATGATCCATGAGAGATCCTTCATAATTTCTAAGAACGGTGTCAAGAGTAAAGAATACAAACTGTGTAACGGGCACAGTGATGGCTCCAACACTCTTTAACATATATTTATTAGACCTCCTCAATATGATGGAAAATATAATATCTTTTGCTGATGATATAATATTATATAGCCCAAGTGACAAGGTTGCGAAAATCATTGATTCCCTACAGTTATCATTCGATACCGTGAAGTATGCGAAAGACTGACACATGAAAATTAACACTAAGAAGAGTGAGTCCATTTTATTTCGTCCACCTGCAAATAAATGCAACAGCAATATCAGAAAAGAATGGAAATCTTTCATGATAAAATCCAAGACAACGAATGAATTAATTAAGGTAGTAGACATCGTAAAGTATCTCGGAATTTATTTAGATAAATTTCTGTATTTCAATGACCCTATTAATCGTATTTTAGAAAAAACCAAAAAGGCATTTTTGGCTAATAAATCCTTATTTTATTCAACATACTTGAAGCCCCGAACCAAAATTATCTTGTATCAATCTCTAGTTAGACCCATAATAACTTATGGGTGCCCCATATGGTTCAACAATTCCCCAACATACATGGAAAAAATACGTAAATTAGAAAGGAAAATTCTTAGAGTGTGTACATCGACACACAGATCTCCGCAAAGCGATTATTTAAAATACACATCAAATGTAATATTGTATAATAATGCCGATATAAGCGAAATAGATAATCTTAATATATAGAAACGTTCGTGCATATGTTTGTCCGACCATCAGATCTTAACGATTACAGCTACAGCAGCCATATTCACACCATAGGGTCGGTTGGTGCCCGATAAGGTTTTAATGAAGTTTGGGGCCGGTAGGTGGCGCTGGGGGTAAATTTATTTCAAAAATTTATATTAATGAACCAATTTAACTGGAATTCAGAATGTGTGTTTCTTTGATCATGAGAAATTTTTTTGTGTATAAATGAACCGGGTAGGTGGCGCTGAAGTGGACTTATTTCGAAAATTTATATTTATGGTCCGATTTTACTCAAATTAAAAATGTATGTATGTTTCATCATTTTAACATTTTGTATATGTTTAAATCCAGTAGACGGCGTTTCGAAAATAAATTTTTTCCCTCCGATTTTACTCAAATTAAAAATGTGTGTATGTGTGAACATTTCAATCTTTATATATATAATTCTACTGTACGGGCGTTGTCAGTGAACTCCTCCTAAACGGCTAGACCGCTTTGCATAAATGTTTGCATATGCGTCTGGGTGGTGCCCGGAATGGTTTAGATTTACAATTCGGTCCAATTGGAAAAAATTAAAAATCAATTATTTCTGCTCCTGCTTACGGTATTTGAACAAAATTTGGTGCGTAGATTTGTTGTACATATCTTAAGTGCTACTGCAAATATGGGTGGGATTGGACAATGGGGCGTGGTACCACCCATACAAACCATAAATTAAATATCCATGGCCTTTCTTATTATAATAGACCGATTGGCATGAAACATTTCCAATAAAAATAAAATTTGAAGGCAAAGCAACGTTTGCCGGGTCGGCTAGTTTTAAAAACAACAAACGGCCTACATACAGAAACTTTTTATATCTAGATAGTCAAAAGGCTATACAAAACGATGATGGTGTTCCAATTTTCTACCATCATTATCGGAGGGCTACAACAAAGGCTATAAATATCAACGCAGTTAGTGAAACAGGTATACGATTTAACACTTGCATACCTAACAAAGATATTGACATTATCTCCAGATTAGAGACCAGTAAATACTGGTGTATCACTTAATATAAATACCCATTTTTCATGAATTTTCCCTTTTACAACTTGACTCTCTTTTACCCCCACTCAGATATAAACGTAATGTTTTTTTTTCTCCTCTTTAATTTTTCATTATATTACATTTACCATAATTCCTCGCATAGACTACTAATTACATATATAATAAAAAAATATTAATACTTAAGTATAATAAAATAAGATTGTACTAGAGTCCCCAATATGGGGCGTTGTATAAGTTAAATAACAAAAGAACTATTGTTTTTGTAACTGTAACTTTTTGGATAACCTCGCCAGGTTCGTTGTTATTTCTCCCATAAAAAATGGCTGATTTGAGTGTCATTTTGGAAATGGAATGCCCGTAGGGTACGCGACGATTAGTACCATCCTTTCATGGGATGTGATTGGTATCCGAAAAATGTGTTGTTCATCAATTGTTTCAAATTTGGGCAACCAACATAACACTGGAAGAAAATTTAGATTGCTGTAGTTACAAGTTAAAACTTTCAGGAGAGAGACTGAATTGCATTCAATGGTGGCGTTACTTATGCGCCACCCTATAATGCCTAGCAGCCAATACGGATGTACATAGTTAAGGTATACATGGTGCCGCAGCAAATTGCATATGTCTTAATTTTTTTCCGGTGAATGTATAAAAAGAAAGTAATAAGTTTCGGTTTATCGACTTAACTGCTTTTTTTTGTTTTTTTTTTTTTAACCTGTGTATTTTTATAAAAACTAAAACGCTTAGTCAGCTTTCAATGACGATAACTATTAAATCAGGACATATTGTAAATAGACTCACTTTGACTGCTTGTCAGAAGCATCAAAATAAAGCAAAGCCTTTTTCTGGCCAAATTTTACCGATCATGTTGACCACTTTACTAAACGCTTTTTAAGTTGTACTAAGAAGACATGATGTAACAACATTTTTATATCATCTAAGAAACAGTTATTGTTATAAATGTTTCCAAGTAGGTACCCTCCAAGAAAAAAATTGCATGTGCAGTCGCTTTATCAACTTCTTAGTAAATTTAGTTTCAATCTTTTACATTGTCGCTTCTAAGCAAGCATGATTTTAACTGCTCCGAAAATTTATTGTTTAATAAGACTCCTTTATAGTATCTACCACGAAAATTAATTTAACTCATGTCTGCAGGTTTATATTTCTCAGTTAATTGCACTAAATTCAGTATAACTTAGCAAGCAACAGACTTTTCATCAATCACTTAGAGCTGCCTTTCATTTTGCATTAATTCACAACTTTTTTTGAAACAGGCGTAGGGATTAACCACGTTATCCCTAGCGTTCCGCAAACTTTTGCACCAGCTCAAAAACACATTGGGTGAAGGCAGATTTAAGTCAGCTCAACTGACTAAAATGTTCATACTAAACCAAACTTCCTAAAATAGTCATCAATCAAAGACTCCACCTGTTTATTGTTGGCAAATCTTTTACCATCGAGTCTTTTTTTAAGTTTGGAAATAGGGAATAGTACGAGGAAGCCAAATCTGGCGAATAAGATACGCGATAAATCAATTTGCAATTTAATTCATTAGTTTTAGCCATCGCAATAGTGGATGTGTGAAACAACACATTCCTTTTTGTCGAATACGGTTTTTTTTACATAATTATATTACCTACGTGCTGCAATAACTGATTGAGAAAAGAAGATAATCAGCATCCAAAAAAAAAAAAAAAGCAGATGCCATGACCTTGTTCACCTTTTTTCAATACGATTCTCCCATACGATTCTGAATACGATTCTTATCCATGGTTATAAATCGATGCAAAAATTCGGCTTTATTACGGTGAAACATCGACAAACACCCTACTGAAATATCTTCACGACGCTGTTTTTGCTCTATTGAAAGCAAGCGCGACACTCCTCTTGCGCACAGCTTTCTCATCATCGGTCAATATACGATGTATAGTAGTATTTGAAATACTTATCATATCAGCTAACTCAGGCACCATGAGCCGAGATTATCGAATACCATTTTGTGGATTACCTTAACCACATCTGGGCGTGGACATCTTAATTGGCGGTTCCACAGAGTAGAATATAAATTAAATTACATTGACCAATTTTTCACTAATATCGTTAACGTTTGATGGCTCAAATAAAAATACTAAACAACGTGGTGACTTGAAACTTAAAATATATGTTTTATAAGGTTGGCACTTTCCGACAAAATAATTTTTTTTAAACTATTGCCACTATCTATATGTCATGTCGGCTAGTTTTGATACCGCCTTTGTAGTTCTTAATAAATTAACGAAGCTGTCTTGCACACTGATGTTGCGTTTGAGTGTGATCTGTCAATTAGATTGTTTACAATGCTGGATTTGCCAATTCATCTCAAATGCGTTGTGCGATTTTTAAAATGAAAAGAAATGTCGAAAATTGGTCTCACATTTTGTATGGCGAAATGAATATCGTGTGCCGAACTACCTTAAATGTTACAAAAGGCTTACAGTATCAAAACCACGGACATATAAATGAAGCAGTGTATTCGAAAGAGGAAAATTTGCCTCTCTCTGATCAGCCATCGAGATTCAACGATCTCAACAGTTAAGATTGAGACGTTGTAAAATAGTACGAACATATTCATTTCCAAAAGAACGGAATTTCGTTCAAAAACTTAACCCCGTAAATGTCGCGCAGGCATGCTAAGACGATTCAATTCCGACTTCATACTTATAAAACGCTTTATAACTGACGATGGGACAATTCCCAATTCCCTGAATTTTTTCACAGTATGTAAGATGTAATACATAAGTTTAAACGTTTTGTTTTTTAAGATTCTACTGCTCCACATTTATATCTTCCAACATATGATAAATAATTAAGTAACTCGGAAGTAAAATATCACACTGTATAAATTAGTTATGATAACTTCAGTTTTTCAGTTACATGTTAATTATATTTAACAACAAAATAGTCAGTGCAGAGCTAGTCTGTCTTAAAGACATTGCCGAACAACTAAAGCATACTCGTACGTATAGTAAATACTCGTACAATTAATTATCGGATTAGCAATATCACACATAAAACAATTGTATTTTTTTGTGATTATGGTATTAAAAGGGAAACATAAAAAATAAAAAAACTCTAAAAATTGTGCGAAAATTTTAGTTTAAATAGACTTCGATGGCCCGCTTGAAATGTGTGTGTGTTTGTGTTTCTATGTGGTATGTATGGATGTGACATGAATGTTTGTACGAATAATTTTTTTATTGCCTCTGGCAACGAAATATATCACGTGTTAATTGATTTAAATGCTTTTTCGTTGAGGCTATAACTAAAGTGAAAATGTCAAATTCCTGAACATAAGCAAATAATTGCTATTGTTATTATAGAGAATTGAAGAAGAAATTAAGATAATTTTAACGCGAACCAGTGTAATAAAACGTATGGACAAATGCCTAGCACTGTTTTCTCCAAGCAATAAGCAATAAAATCGAAACATAATTATATCTTTACCGAGGGATATAAACGTATATATCGTTTGACAAAATTGTAATACCAACAAGGAAGCATTTAAAGTATCATGTGTCTTTCGACCAAATGTGCTCGATGACAGTTTAAGCCAATTAGTCTGTGTCCGTCGGTGTGATTGTCTGCTAGACGCAACTGAGTTAATTTTTTCATATTCTTACAAATTTTTACAACCTAATAGCCGAAGTTGTAAAAGGGCTGCATCGATTCATCCCTTCTTTCCCACTACTAGTAGGCTGCAAAATACTAAATTTTTGTTCACTGCATTTAGTTATGATGCCTGGTAAAATCTAAAAAAAATTGATAGACCAACCATGTCCATTCCAAACAAAATTACCAATTTAACCCATGTGTTTTTAGCCTGACATTATTGAAGCAGTTATAATGAATTCAGTTAATTTGATAAATTTATTTCTGAGAACGAAAATAGATGGCGTTGCCTTACCCCTATAGAAGTTCCCTATACAAACACACCGATTTATAGAAATTTGATGTTCTTACTTTAATCCCTAATTCGTTGACCCACATTCAATATGAGACTGCCACTGAAATGATGGTAGGTAGCTGTGTTCCAGATTGAGCGACAGTGCCAACCATCTCCTATATCGGCCACAAAAAAGAAAAAAAAAATGGCTAATTAAATCCACATATTCTTAGATTCATATCTTTCATTCAATTCCACTAAATTCAGTTTAACTTTGCAAACAACAAGATTTTGTTAGTCTTAGTTATACAAATGTAAATAGTCTGCATTGCCACGCCTCTTTAGTCTGCAGTACACTTTTGCATCAACGTCAAAGGACGTTGAGTGAAAGTATATGTAAGCAGTTTACCTGATTGAAATTTCCAAGCTGGTTGTTACACAAAATGTTCATATTTCTTCAGTTCTTCTGAATAGAATGAACACATAAGTAAAAGGTCACAGTCTCAGCCTATTCAATATAGCATTTTTTGGTTAAGACAAATTTAAAATTTTAGTTAACTTCGCGATAGATATAAAGCTGCCTTCGACAGTTCGAAGCAGCATGGCAGGGTTTTGGGTTTGGGTTTGGTTTGCGAAACTTATACGCTTTCGTATGATAACCCTAACTGATACAAAATTTTCAATAAATATTGACAAAAATCTTAGTGAGAGAACTTATATCAAAAGAGGTTTTAGAGAGAGCGATAGCCGTAGGATCCCTTCAACATACTACTGAACATATACTGAAGATGATGTAAACACAACCGGTATCATCATCATCGCTGTTGTTATAGAGATCATTGGTCGAAAACTCTAGATATTACTGCAGTCTTCTCAAGCATTGTGAAGGAGTCAGAAAATATGGGTCAGACAGTACACCGGCACAAAACTAGCTTATCTGTTTCAACAATAAAAGAGTTTACTCGTTTGGGGCAAAGCGTGAAAAATCCACAAAATGGTATTGGATGTCGGCTGAAGGTGCGTGAGCTAGCTGAAGTGGTAGGCATTTCAAAAAGTGCTAACCTGAGACAAAGGAACAGTCAAAGCAGTGGGCTGGAATGGAAGAATCGTGTTCTAAGAAGGCGAAGATAGTTCCATCTGCAGGCAATGTCATGGCGTTAGTTTTTTGGAATTTTATAGAGTATCTTCAGAAAGGAGAACTCTTAACGGCGGGTATGTTGCAAATTTATTGCAACTTTTAAGTGATGAAATTAGGAAAAGAAAGTGTTGTTTCATTAAGACAATGCTCTAGTTCACACATCCACTATTGCGATGTCCAAAATTAACGTATAAAAGTTCAGATTGCTTTATCAAGCGCCCTATTCGCCAGATTTAGCTGCCTCGGACTATTTTCTATTTCCAAACTTCAAAAACTGGCTCGGTAAAAGATTTTCCAACTATGAAGAGGTGGAGTTTGCGGTTGATAAGGAATTTTAAAAATAAAGAAAAATTTTCCTGTCTTCCTTGTTAGGTCGGCTAGTTTTGGAAAATTTTACCTATTTATTTAAACAGACATGCACATGAAGCGTGCAGCTGGAAGAATTATGTTGGTTTCACCCTCTTGTTTCACTTTTACTTGAAAACAGCTTTTTTCGCTTTTAATTTAGTGATCAAAATTCTCCCTTTTTCTAATTTTATTTTACATATATTTTATATGTGGGAGGTTATGTATGTAGTAATCGCTGGTGAATCTCTTATGAAAAAAAAAGTTGTAAGTTTAATCGAAGGGTTGTAGAGGAATTCTGGCTCATAATGTAATCATGGCATGCATTACTTTGGTTTCAATACAATTTTAAAATATGTTTATGTTCAATTTGTTTACAGTAAAGTTAAAGAAAGCGAAACTACCTTTGCTGTAGAATATGTGTTTTGATATTTTTAGATTTTTAGCACGCACGTCGCTGCCAATGGTAATAAATGCACATAACGTTTTCCTTCGTTTTAGGTTCGAGGCGTATTGTTCATAAAAATTTATGTCGTATTTTGTTTTCATTTGAGTTCATCACTGGTATTTTCAAAAAGGCCATAATCCACAGTCTTTAGCACCGTTATCGTCATTATGCAGTTTGTACCACAAGTTGTTTTTCGTATAATAAAAACCATAGCTTGTCGTCTTTATATCATTTGTTTTTTCCAAGGTGGTAACTTTCTTAAAGTTGAAGATTTGCAGTGAAAAACAAGTGTATATCCGTAAATTGTTGGAATTGGCGCATTTGCATTAGGCCGTAACATTTGGTATGTGCTCTAAGCATTTTTGACGTCCTTGTATTTATATTTGTTGTTACCAATATAAGTTAAGGATGTCAAAATTTACAGTTATACACTAAAATATACGTGAGTATTATCCATATTACAGGGCGGGTGTACAACACTACACTATGGCTTGGAAAGGGCAGTACCCGCCATTAACATCATTACAACATGTTTAGTTTTAGGTGATTCCATATATGACTAGTATTGTGTTGTAGTTAGCGCCCAACACCATGGCTTAAAAAAGTTAAATGGTAGCCCTGGATTGTCAATTAGCTAGCAATGTCAGTCGAATTCCGTTTCCCTGTCATGGAAATACGTGGTCGTCTCTAAAAGAAACGAAACAAAAAAAACATTGTCAATCTTCTCTACCAAGTGTTATCTGAGAAGAAGTGTTATGGGGAAGATATCAAAAGATGTACAAGGAGGTGTTTTTGTAATACACCAAGTGCATACAATACTTAAAACTCAAAACAAACAGACTGGTTGTTATACGTATATCTCGATCAGATTTAATAAAACGAATGAAAATAAAGAAACAGAAACCTGTAAAAGTTAGCGAACCCTACAAATATTATATCAACCATGATTTAAAGATATGCACCTGGAATATTTGGCCCCTTTACAAAAGACGCATCCTAGAGTGGAGGGTGTTCTTGATAAATAAAAAGCCAGCATCACCGTTACCAACAGAACTGATGAACAGGACAGAGTTGCTTTCGATGCAAATATTTTAAATCACTACGCTGACAAATGCATATTTATTGCTGCTCTGTAGTTGGCATGAAGTTTAAACCTATACGGAAGTGGAGAACCAGTGTCAAAAATAAGGCCAGAAACTGATTTTTTATCTTGGGTTTTAGGCATCATCCGAGGGCAAATGGAGACTACAGGACCAAAGATTTCTTTTTTAAGCAACAAGAAAAAATATATGGTCACCGGACTGGTTATCACATTAAATATATTTTGAGTGATTTTAATGTCAAAATATTAGGGCAAGAAGTTTTAGTTCTACAATTCAAATTTCCGGGCAACATAGTCTAAGTGGGCGCAAATTCCAGCGCAAAGATATATACTCATACAATCCAAGTCGACTATTTTCTGGGCGAAATAAAGTTAACGGGATTAATCAGATATCAATGAATGAGGGTATGCTTCCGTCTGGTCGCTGGTGTTAACATAAGCTAAGGCGATCTAAAGCTCGCACCTATGGTATGCACATAAATATGGTAGATACCTACAGCTAAATCAAATCCGTCAGTTACTGCGACACTACACCACATATTGTGTAGTCTACAGCTGCGTAGTCTACGGCTTAAGAAAAGTTATAGTAAAATGAAAAACGTCCTCTATATGTGAATGCCAGTATAGGAATTTTTTGCGAATTTGTAGCCACACCGTGAAGGGTGTGGTTATGAAATCCACTTTCATTCGCAGAGCTATGTAGTAGACAAAGCGGCTAATTTATATTCATTGGTTCAAAAACTAGCTAGGCACAAGAAGAGGTGTTGAACACTTCCGCTTAGATGTTACGCATCAATTACCCCATTCCAGTCTAATGTTTTGACCGTTCTTTATCTCAGTATGAAGTGGTGGACCAATGTCTTATCCATGGTTAAAATCGACGCACAAATTCGCCTTTATTGCAGTGAAACATCGCCAAACACTCAACTGAAACATCTTCATGGCCCTGTTTTTGCTTTATTAAAACAAGCGCTGTACCGATCTTGCGCATAACTTTAGAATCTTCAAATCGTCGGTCAATATACGATATATGGCACATTGCGAAAAGTCTATCATTTCAGCTAGCTCACGCACCTTCAGCCGGTGATCATCCAAAACCATTTTATGGGTTTTCTTAATCGAGTTTGGCGTGGACACCTCAATTGGTTGACCACTGCAATGTTCGTCTTGGTAGCCCATAAGGTCTGGTTTAAACTCTGCACCCAATATTTTACTGTCATAAACGAGGGAGAAAACTCTCCCAAAGTAGAATCTAGCTCGCCTTTAATATTCTCTGCGCTGAGACCTTTCAAATGAAAATATTGAATTACATAACGATGACTAATTTTTTTCATGTTTACGAATTCACTGAGTTCATTTACTTAAATAAAAACAGTATACAACGTGGCACCTTGAAATTTAAACCTATTTTTTATTAAGTTGCCACTCTTCAGCAAAATATTTTTTTTCAAACTACTGGTGCCATCTATACGCCAGGTCGGCTAGTTTTGGGACCGCCCTCGTATTATGTATGCTATCTACGATTAAGGGGTAATAGGATTGAATTGATTCTCAGCAAATTGGCCAATTTATATTGGTGGTACTGGAGTGGGTGTGGCTGAGCTCAGCATATCAAGCTAAAAAGCAAACATATCAAGCTAAAAATATTCATATGGTTGGTACCAGAAGAGTAGAGTGTAGATTTATGATCACTCTCTCCCAAGTTTCATCAGCCATTAGAAATCAATGTAAAGGAGAAAACGAACTGTTACTAAATTCTACAAAATAGAAATTACAAGCTAAAGATTGAATTTCGGAAAATCGGGCAAATTTTTGTAGCAGGTACTAGGATTAGCGTAGTAATGCTGTTGATTTTTATTTTAAAACTGTGCTTTAGACTTGTGCAACTTGTAACTTATGTAAAAATACGAATATTTGGTTGAAATCAATTATTTGCATAGCCGATAAAATACCGCCTATTTTCATTTTCAGAACTAAGTTTATAAAGTGCATGATGTGTGCCAAGCCAGGGTGATTTTCGCGCAACTGTTAGAAAGATATGTAGCTAAGAACATATGGTTAAAGCGGTCATTTGCCGATCTTCTGAAATTTTATTTAGCATTATATAGTACCATAATACTATCTCATAGCTATCCAGACGGACGCATGTAGTTCAATCGACTAAAAGAGTCATGAACTACAATTAAACAAAAGTACTTAGTAATTTAATTTAATGTTAATTTTTTAACCGTATCAAATGATATACATATATATCTTCACTCGATATATTTCGAAAAAAAAGTACATTTTTACGGGATGTACTGAAATGGTTGTTGCTCATTCTGATACCTTACAATAATTCATTCTCAAGGTGTAAAAAAGTGGTCTAAATTTAGTTTAACTAACTGATATGAACTGATTAAAATGTGGACTTAATGGGTCAGTTATGCAGCATGTGTTAGATGGGGCATGGCTAGTCGGTCATTTTTAACGGTTAACAGTCATAAGAAAACATTTTTAGAAAAATCGGTCAATTTGTATGCGAAGTATTGGTAGAGATAGCTAAATATAATAAGGAAGATATTTTATTTTTCAAATAATACTCTTTGCCTATGAAAAAGAAAACAATTAAGGGAAAAAGATAGGATAAAACTTTTAGGAAGAGATATCACAGTTATTCTTCTAGATTCTACAACAGTCTATGATGTGATAGCCTGTTTTGATTCTCAAATTTGTCATTTACTTTGCCAATGTAAGTATGTAACATATCCTCCTTAAAACGATCATGTATGCGACGAGTCTAATACCTCATGTTTAAGCCATGTATTTGTTTTAAGTTCTTATTTTGGATGACTTGGAGTTTCTTCAAATGACTTTTGCCACATCTTTTATAGTAGACCTGACAGCCATACACCATGATTGGACGAATGCACATTTTGTATATGAGTAGTTTATTATTATATTGGAGTTCAAATGAGATCTACTGTTAAGTAAAGGAAATAACGTTCGCCCACATTTTACAGCTTTGTCTGCCGCACTTAAAACATGTTCTTTAAAGTTCAAGTGTTTGTCAAGTGTTTGTACGTATACATATATATTCTGTGAACTAATCATCAAACGCAAATCTTTAGGACTATTCTAAGTCATATTCTGTTCAAAATTCAAATCAAAATTACTACAATATTTGACTTACAAATATGGGTTGTGTATAAACACAAATCATGAAAAGATACGTTTTATTGCAATTCTCTCTCTAATCATTAACTGTTTGGGTAAGGCTTGCACAAGCTTTGGTTTGGCCGCAATCACTAAAATAGTTCTTCTTACAATAGTCTAATACGTGACTTTATCACATTTTCATCATTATCACTGGCGATTGTCCAAAAATATTTCAATGCAAAATTTGAGTCCTTGTTATGTGTTCAATTGTAGCAACCTATCTTCGTTACAGTCTGCTAGATATCCAACAAATCCTTTGAAACCTCCAACATGATATTAAGGCATCCGGAACAAATGATACACATAATATACGTATTATTTTCTTAAACGATGTTGTACGTGCCTATTCGAAATTGTTTTACGTAAACGCTCAGAATAGGAACAACAAAGTCGTTCATGGAACGAAAGCTGATATTTTTGAAATTGTGTCCGTAATACTGATTCCTACGAAAACTTAATAACAATCGCACCAATTGTTATTCGAAGAAAATATTGAAATGCCATATTAAATTTATGACAAATCATTACAGCACTTGAGAGTTAAAAACCCAAGTATTTAATCGATTTCTCTCTATCACATATTTACTGAAAATATCTCAAAATTCACTTTAGCGTTTAACTTTCACTTCTAACAACCATTCTCTTTAAATGTTACAAAAGAAACGCTTGAACGTAGTTTAAATAAAAAATAACCTCTCTTAGAAAACGCTCATGACGACCCTCATTCCAAAAGTAATACATTACGGGAAATATCTGATGTGCATATTTAAACATTCCGGCATCTGGCACGTAGTCTCCTAAGGGGATGACAATGTTGACATTTGGTATTGGATTTTTATTTATTTGGGGAATAACAAAAGCCGAGTGATATATTAAATTATTGCGACTTTTGTCATCCACAAGAATGGGATTTGTTGTACAAATGGATTATGTTGAACTTTGAAGCTTTACAACTTGCTGATATTTGGTAATAATTTGAAGATAAATTCGTTATTATTGAAAAATTCAATGAGTAAAAGTGATGATGCCTTTCATTATATATTCATTGAGTTATTTACCTGATTTCTTAAATGATACCAAATAGCAAAGACTTAAAAGGACATCAGTCCCATGCGCTTATTCCTCAAGTTATTTCCACTCGATTTCAATGGCAATGGACCAATGAAAGAGAATTCCAAATACGTTGCCAATATTACCTCTTGGATTCATATAATTCGCATAATTTGCTTTTCTATAAATCAAAAACGCAATAGGAGTGAATGTCAATTTTCACAATATTCTCTTATTACAATTTTTAGAAATAGTAGTTTTATTTTTTTTATGTAAAGTGTCCACATGTATTACAGGGAAAGTTTCAGCAGTTAATTGTAGGCCCACAGGCCTTACTACTCAATTCCCATTTGGTGGGTTAGTAGTTCCCTAGAAATTTTTATATTAAAACGAGTACAAATATTTCAGACAGGTGAACTGACTTACACATAACTTCACCCAACATCCTTTTGGACAGGTGTACACAATTTAATCCAAGAAACTCCAATCTACGAGTTAGTGGTTAAAGGGGGAAAATTAAATTTTGATAACTTCGCCAACTTGTATGAGAGATACCCGAATGGGAGCGGCAATGCCGTCCATTTTCAAAACTGAATTTAACAAGCTCCTGCTGTGTATTAAATTTGGATGTATTACATGTAACTGTTTGGAATATGTGAAGTTATGAATGTATGAGTTAATCTATTAGGTGTGTGAGAATTAACAGAGGAGGCGTGGTTGCGTGGCCGATATTTCACCACAAAATAATATAATGGTCTAAAACCGAGGTTGCGGCAGTACGCAAATTATAAATTACAGATTAAAGTTGAATTTGTATGGACGTCCCAGAAGGGTTGTTCAATGTGGTTCATTTTAGTTTTTAAGTCATGTCTTACCAAGCTTTTAATATGTACCAAATTTTACTCAATTTCGCGTAAAAGGAACGAATATAAGAATATATGAGTTCAAATCGGTCATTTGTATGGGAGGTAGTAGGGTTATGAGTGGATAATGAGCCAATTTTTTCAAACGTTACGAAGCATTATAGAACAATTTATCAGGCAAAAATATCTGGGTTGCTAATGTCCATTGATTAGAAGCTACAGAAGAAAAGAAAAAGAAGAAAGTTTTGAAAAGTTTCATTTAGATCTATTATCGTGCTTACCGGACATACATCTCATGAATGAGACATGGGAGATCTTCTCACATTCTTCTTCTTCTTCCAACATTAGCGACGATTCCGAACGTCATATTTTGAGAAGAATTTGCAAGACTTATCTATTACTTGGCTAGTCGATACACCAAAGTTTATGAGGGATTGAACCTACGGTGATGTGAATGATAGTCGCATGTACTAAGCATAATGCCACGACCGGTTACATCTCTCAATCGACTTAAAATATCTCGAAACATATTTGGTTAACTGATTTTTGCTACTGTAAGCCTTTGCTTCTAGAAGTTACATAAAGATACCATGGGAACATAAAATTCAACAAAGCTTTCTATCCCCAGTAAGTCAACATTAATTAGTTATTTTGGAAATTTGGATTTAATTTGCATTTTTAGGGCAATTTTGCCATCTTATGAATACATTAGATTTGTGTCCATTTCCCAATTGTTATGAAAATTCACAAGTACGTGTTTATAGGGGAGCGCCTAAGATAAATAAATATTATTATGGCTGAAAAGATTCATATAAGAAAATAATCAAATTTTCCAAAAATTTCGTACGCATTTTACGTCCACCCTAATCATAATTTAGCATTATACATATGCTCTAAATTTCAAAACAACATATAATATGATTTAAAAACATACCAGTGTTTTGAATAAAACAAAATAAAAGTAATAGAATATTTTTTTTTTTTTTTTGATCTAGAATACGAGGTGTGTAAAAAAGGTGAATTTTCATCTTTCTCAAAAAAATATTTATTTATTCATCAATTGCTATTTTATCTCCTTCAAAGTAGTCCCCCTCAGATATAATACAATTGTGCCAGCGTTTCTTCCAACCTTCGAAGCAGTTCTGATATGCACTTTTTGGTAAGTCTTTTAGCTCTCTCAGCGATTGGGTTTTTACACCTCAATCGTCGGAAGCCGCCATCCTTTCATGGGTTTTTTCAATCTTGGGAATAGGAAAAAGTCGCAGGGGCCAAATCTGGTAAATACGGTGACTGAAACATAATAACGATGTTGTCTTTGGCCAAATAATATCTCAGAAGCAAAGATGAGTGAACAGGTGCATTATCATGATGCAAAAGCCATGCATTTTTTCCACAATTCCAGTTGTTTTTTTCGTGTTACTTCACGCAAATGGCGCATGACTTCCAAGTAATACTCCTTTTTCACCGTACGACCTTGTGGTAAGAACTCCAGATGCACTACGCCATGGCTCTCCTAGACTCTTCCATTGGGACGATTGAGCTTTGGTTTCGATATTATTACCATACACCCATGATTCATCACCAGTTATGACTCTTTTAAGCAAATCTGGATCATCGTTGACGTCATTCAACAATTCCTGAGCGATGCTCAGGCGACGTTGTTTTTGGTCCAAATTCAGCAACTTTGGAACGAACTTTGCTGTTTGCTCAAAATTTCCGAAAAGATTGCATGGCATGAGCCAACCGATATGCCGACATCCTTAGCAAGTTCTCTAATTGTCATTCGACGATTCTCCATAACAATTTTTCTCACTCTCTCAACATTTTCATCGGTCGTTGATGTACTGGGGCGTCCAGAGTGAGCGTCGTCATTCACATCTTCTCGATCTTCTGTTTTTGACTCAAAGTACTCTCACCCTATGCTACTGCCAACATTTTAAGTGTTTTTGAGCACTTGCTTTCATTTTTTACATAAAATTTGATGCAACTTCTTTGATCAATTTTTTTTTTTTTTTGGTAGCAGAAAATCACCGAACACGCAAAACACTGGTCTTATTTAAACAAACGAAACATGCTATATGGATGAAACCGTCAACATATCTTTCAGACGAGTGTACCAACATGAATAAAATAATAATAATTCAAATTCGAATTTGCGGAGCACGCGAAATTTGAAAATTCTCCTTATTTTTTAACACACCTCGTACTCGATTTTTTATCTTCTTCGGAGGATATGTGTATATATTAGTCACTTAACCTGACTGATATTTCTGCACTGGCTTTCTCCGAGTCTAATATTTTCCCATATCTTACCTTTCTGGTACCTCATATACAAATTGACAAAAGTGTGCCAAGTATCCACGCCCCTTCCATCCATTACAAGTTACCGATTTAATCCATATACTCTAGCTTCAACTAGAAATTTTCAAATTCATTGAAATTTGATTTTTCTAGTGTAATTTCCTAGCTTAGGATTTGCCTGCAATTTCTTAAATTATTGGCAGTTATATCGGGTGGGCCATAAGGGTGTTGGCGGTTTAAATATTCAATTTCTCGGTAACGCGCGGCGCGGGGTGACGGGGGGATATATTGTTCGCTGCGCCGCTTCCTGGAAATTTAGTCGCCATGGAGCCGTACACGGGAGCGCAGCGTGCATTTTGTGCCCGAGCGTATTACGAAAACAATAAATCAGTGATTACTGCACGACGTTTGTATCGGCATGAATACGGTTTACACGATTTAAGTGAAGTTCCAAGCGCCAATGTGATACGAAAATGGATCAAAATGTTCGAAACAACCGGCTCAACAGTACCAATTACGGTTCGTGGTCGCCCCGTTTGTGCAAGATCAGCCGACATTGTGGAGCGTGTTCGTGTTTCAGTTCACGACGGTTAGAGCGAACAATTATTGCAACATTCTAGCAGACTTTTTGGTGCCAGCTTTGCAAGAACTTCAAGGCAATACCTCGAGGATGTGGTTTCAACCGGATGGGGAAATGTCATACGGCTAGGGTATTCATAGAGCTGCTGAAAAATGTTTTTCCTGGAAAACTCATTTCGAAAAGGGGGGATATTGAATGGACCCCACGTAGCCCCGATCTCCCTCCATGCGATTATTTTCTATGGGGCTACCTCAAATCGGTAGTCTACGAGAATAATCCGAGAAATTTAGAGCAGTTGAAGAGAAACATTATTCAGGAAAGTAACAAAATACCGAGAACAAATTTTCAACGAGTTTTCCAAAATTTGCGACTTCGGCTCCAAGAGTGTCAAGCAGCCGAGGGAAGCCATTTGGACAACATTATTTTTAAGTCTTAAAAATTCCAGTGCTTCTACTTTTTAAAAATACAAATATATTTTTTTTATGTTTCGTAGTTTTTTTTTAGTTGAATATTTAAACCGCCAACACCCTTATGGCCCACCCTGTATAACAAAATAATGAACATTTTTAAGAAATCACCTGGAAACCACGCTTTTTCTGGTAACTTCTATAGATATTACATAGTTCTACCCCATTTTCTGCGAATAAAAATGGCAGAGTATTTTGTAAAAAATGTAGTGAGTTACCACGTCCTTTCTGGCATCCTCGAACTTAAGCACTAACGCAAAATGATGCTGACTGAAGGTATACGTAAATCAGTTCGCCTTTCGAGTGTTTACTTTTACTCTAAAAAATCAACAATCGGATCATCAATATTTGGCTTCAAATATTGGGAATTCGATTTTACCCTCTCTGACGGTCATAAAATAACAATTTTAATAAATGGAATTGAAAATTGTATGGGAAATCTTCGACGTTTTGAAAAAAAAAAACCATAATTGAGATCAATTTGGCATTGGAACGGTCGTATAAAACTGCAGTAACATCGGATGTCGGATGTACAATATTATTGTTAAAAATGGGATTAGATGTTCGTTATTTAAAACGGTACGGTGGCGGTAAACGGCACTCATCTCCTGTTAATTTAACTATAACTGTCAATATATGTTCAAAATAACAATGAAGTTGCTTTACTTGACATTATATTTCGAAGGATCAAATGGTGTTATTATAGATGTTATTTACCAATATTTTTATCATTGATGGATGATGAAAAAATGTAATATATAAAGGAAAATATTTAAGATACAAGAATCTTTCCACCAAATGTGTTTCATTACCTTTCGAGTCGATAGAGCGATGTCCGTGCATTTGGACGACTGGATAATGGACACGATAACTATTGTAAACCTTTATAAAACTTCTTAAAACTAGGTATAAGAATATTTTAGCAGGGCGTAGCTAGCGATTACCGCTCATAACAAATTTACCGAGTATAATTAACTTAACCAATTAACAATACTTTTCCTGGTATTTTCCATGCAAATAAACGATTTAACTCATATATTCTTGAGTCAATTTCTCTCATTCAGTTGCACTTAATTCTTACAATGAAAATTGAAAGCATTGTCTCACCCTTTTGGTAATCCCCGCTCGATTTAACCGACGTATTCCTGGCCACATATCTCCCAAGCAGTTACTCACAGTTCAGTGAAAATTGGCACACGCCATGAGTTTCATAAACTTAATTCTTACGACGAAAACGAGCAGTACTGCCATAATCTTTCTAATAGCTCCCATACATACAGGGTTGCCCATATTCGACGGACCCATGTTTTTTAAAAAAAAATCAAAGAAAAAAATAAAAATTTGGCGGTTGGCAATCTTATTCATTTAATTTG
>JAHXMU010026532.1:1620126-1646129 GCA_019455685.1 Philornis downsi
TTATTCATTTAATTTGTTCCAAGTAGATTTGTTTACATCAATTTTTGAATATGATATCTCTCAAATGGCCGCCTCTGGCGTTGATGGCGTATTGTGCCCTTTTTGCAGCATTTTCCATCGTTTTCGCCAACATTTCGGCCGGAATAGTGGCTATTTCTTCACGAATGTTGTCCTTGAGCTCTTCTACTTGTCCTTGGCTTGTTAACGTAAACCTTTGACTTCAAATGTCCCCACAAGAAGAAGTCAGCGGGCGTCAAATCGGGCGAACGCGGTGGCCAGTCCAAATCACCACTTTTCGACATCAAACGGCCCGGAAACAAATTCTTCAGAAAATCGATTGTTATGCGACTTGTGTGCGGTGGAGCGCCGTCTTGTTGAAACCAGAACTGCCTCATACGCTTTCGACGAATAATTGGCATCACAAAATTGGTCATCATGTCGCGATAACGCTCCTGGTTGATGGTAACAGCATGGCCATTTTCGTTTTGGAAGAAAAACGGCTCAATGACCGTTTTCGCACTAACGCCGCACCAAACTGTGACTTTTTCGTCATGAAGAGGCAATTCTTGAATCTCCTGAGGATTTTCAGTGGCGTAAATACGGCAATTTTGCTTATTTACGGTCCCATTCAATGTGAAATGGGCTTCATCGGACATGATAATTTTGTTCCAAAATTGCTCGTCATCATCGGCCATTTCGATGACTCGTTAAGCCCATTCCAATCGACGAGGCTTGTCCGCAGGCAACAATCTTTGCGTCAATTGAATTTTGTACGGGAACAAATGCAAATCAACGCGAATAATCCGTTGTAAAGTGGACCGAGTCATGCCCAACTGCTGAGAACGGCGTTTTTGGGATGTTCTTGGGGACCTCTCAACACTGGCTTGTACGGCAGCGATATTCTCGGCCGATCGCCTTGGTCGACTTTTATTTGGCCTCTTCGGATTAGAAAGAGCCTCACCAGTCGAAAATTTTTCGTATAAACGCTTTATGGTGTTCTTAGAAGGCGCACTTCTCACATTTTTTAATATTTTAAAAGCACGTTGAGTTTTCACAATTGACTTCTTCTGTTAAATGTAAATTTCAACTATTTCAGAGCGCTCGCGTGGCTTGACGCTTCAAACGCGGTATGTCATTAAGCGATCTGACATCTCTGTCAAAAGTTATGGCGTTGCCAGATGGGTCCGTCGAATATGGGCAACCCTGTATAGACCGAAGTTTAATTGTTCACGGTAATCCCTAATTCATAGAATGCTGTAACTTCCATTTTTTGCTGTGTTAAATACAATGATTGGCACAATACGTTGTCACGTTGTTTCTGAAGCCTTCCATATAAACTGCCTGATTTAACCAACATACTCGTATGTCTAGAATTATATCTTTCATTTTATATAGAATTCAGTATAATTTAAAAATAGAAAATAGGCTAAATTGCCCCGTTTATTGTTTCTTAGTAATACTTGAGTAGTAGACAGCAAGTTGTAATAAGTAAGTATTTATTTGGTTCTTTTATTATGCGTTACTAAGCATTTTACTACTTTTCTACTGGCACTTCAAAAGTTTTTACACAATGCTAAAGGATTTTGCGTGAAGGCATACGTTAGTCAGCTAACTTGACTGAAACTTCTATACAGAGTTGTCAAAGTAGTTGTTAAAGAAAACTTTTGTATTTATTTTAAAGTTGATTTTATAATCCACTTCATTAGCAACAAAGTTTTGGACTGGAGCAACCAAATATCTTTCCTATGGAAATTTGGTGAGCTGAACTCGAACCTGTAATTGGTTTTTCTCGTTTCACGTTTTTATTCGTTTTTTACACAAAATATCATTAGTTTACCTAAAAATCAATGAATTTTCAAAAGTGAATGGCGTTATTTGAACGTTGTTTGTACTTTTTGGTTCGGTTTCACGTATTAGAGTCCAGCAATAGGCTCACAGAATGCTTTTATCCCAAAATCCTTGATAATTTCTTTTAATTTTCATTAAATCTTGGAGAGCACGCATCTAGGTCTTGTGGAAAAAATCTAAATGCGAATGAAGAAAATGCATTTTGAGTGACACTCGTGCATCTAATACGTGATAATTTTTCAAGATGCTGTTAAAAGATTTCCGTTCTGCATATTGTTTCTCCAATAATCAATGTGAAAAATTCTCATAATTCAATAGCTTCCTCATCTGAGAGCCAACTAACATGCCTTCTTTGATTTTAGCAAAAGATATTTTAGAAAGAACCGCTAACAAAATTTTAAATGCTGCATCATATTTGTCCAGAGCCTTGGCAAAATTCTTAGAAAGGGCATGTGCAGCGACGGAAAAAGAATGTCATTTGTATCAATTAATGGTTTATTTGAAATGTTTTGTTTTCCTGGTGAACTCTCAGTCCTTTTTGGCCACTCTGTTCTGACATAATGATAACATGTAGCGCAACTATCCCAGAGACAAAGGAAACAACAACATTTTGTGCAACCTCCTTGCATGCCAGTCAACAAACCAATGACCTGAAACTGTTTAATTTGCAGTTATTTACAATGGTCTATACTAAAGGGTTGTCGAATAAAACACTCAAATTTGCATCATATACTAAACTTTTTTAATTTAATTTAATTTTTAAAGACAATTTCATGTAAATGATGTCCGCGGGTTCGTCTCAAAATGTCCATTCGAAAGGTCCAATTTTTTGTCACTTTTTCGAGCATTTCAGCCTATGTTCCACGAATAACGTGTGTCATGTTATCCTGTAAAACTTCAATAGTGTTCGGCTTGTCCACATAGACTAACAACTTGACATAACCTCAAACGAAATAATCAAGAGGCGTTAAATCGCAAGATCTTGGAAGCCAAATCGAGTGATAAGCTGGTCACCAAATTCATCCCTCAACATATCCATTGTTTCACGACCAGTGTAGCATGTTGCACGATCCTGATGAAACCACATGTCAACCGAGTTAAACTCAGCCAATTGAGGCAAAAAAAAAATATCTCTTTTGGTTGAGTAACACATGTCCAATCGCTGAGAACGGCTACAAATTGACATTTTTCGATCGTCATTAACACTGGTCGCTACGGCTGCAATATTTTCTTCGGTACGCACTCTACGCATGCGAGTCGATGGTTTTATGTCCAGCAAAGTAAATTTGGTACGAAATTTGGAGATAACAGAACGAATTGTTGATTCAGCAGGTCGATTATGACAACCATAAAATAGTCGTATCAAACGGTATACATTTGTCATAGAGCACGAATTTCGATAATAAATTTCAACGATTTGCAATTGTTGCTCGTTTGTTAATCTTTCCATGATGAAAAGGCAGAGTATACTGTACACTTTTCACTTTGACAGATGACGTTTAGACGTTACCATTACCAATTAGTGCTGATAACCTGAAAAACTTAAATCTTAAAAAATCACCTTGTATATATACAAAGAAATTTAGATCACACACCTTGTGGTCACCACAGCTTTTCCATTTATTATCGTTGTACTCGTATTTGAGTAATGTCAAAATTTCGGTCATTGATTCGTAATTTTCCTTTGTATTATGCAAAAGAAGAGCCTTCAAACTGTGGTTAGAGCCATCAATAAATAATCTCCAATCAGTTTTGTCATATGGCTGGTCCATATTTTTGAAATAAACCATCAACATCAGTACAATATAGAATAGAGTGTTTCTTTTTAAACTATGCAGCCAATTCCAAACTTCTATGTCTATAGATTGTAAATTTTGTCCCAACTGCTACATGCATGAAGGTAGTAATTCTGCGTCTTGCTTCGTTAAATATTAATCCCGAATTAGATCATTCAACTCAGTTTGGGTCATTAAATGGCGTTCATCATCAACCTGATACAAACTGCCACAGCTGGTGAAAGATGTTTCGGACTCACTGCTCGTAGGACTGGGAATGAATGGATCATTTTGGTGGACGTTGAACTGGTTTGGAAACCGATGGGACATTCACGTAAAGCAAAGCACACAAAGCAAAAATAGCTTGAATCAGTAACACAAGATCTCCCTGGCATGCTTAAACGTTACTATTATGATGATTTAGAATGAATGTGGGCTTCTGTCAAACTAATAATTGTGAAATTATAGTATCAGTATTAACTGTCTTATAGTACCGCCAGCATGCAATAAAAAGTAACAAAATGTGATAGTCCAATTTTTATGGCAGATTCGAATTCAGCACTTCCAGGTCAGTTAAAAAACATGCTTCATTTCTGCAGCCAATTTTTTTTTTTTTTAATTTGTAGGCCAGTGTTATTATTGTCCAGTATTTCAATGTAGTTTATTATCGTTCTATATAGCTGGTTTTCATACGGTATATGGAAAATTTCAGGACATATTTATTTTCAAAAACCACAAACATACGAGCAAATTCTTCGATATGCTTATTTTGGCTGTTTTGGGGTACTGTCTGTCTACTTTCATATCCTGTTGTGGCAACAGTGATGGCATCATTTTTTCTTTGTACCATGTAATAAATTTGTTGCCAGTAATAAAAATAAAATAATAACGTAAATTCTGTGCGATAAAAATATTGAATAAGAGAATTATCATTACATATCAGTTAATTAATGTTGAAATAAAGTGTGAGATATCAAATAATAATGTAATAATAACAAAAAGGAAAAGTAAATACTAATCACAAATTGCTGCTTTCTCTGTAATAGACTAATATGCGATAGTAACGAATGCAATGAAATCTTGATTAACCACACCGCATATTTAACGCCGGGTTTCATTAACCATACAGTATGAAGAAATCCGAGTTTACTGTGCTGTTCGATATTGCTGGTTAATTTAGAAGTTGAAGCCCGAAATCCATCCCTAAATCTGCCTCTGTCCGTGGTGGTTTCCTGTCAATCTTAAACATTTTTACATCAATCCAAAAACTCGTACCAACAATCGCAACATGTTGGTTTGTTCAAAAACCACCGCAATGAAAGTATTTTGCCGTAAAAAATTCATGGATTACGTGACTAAATTTTGTATATGCAGTGGCGCTCTCGTAGGAAATTGGATTACTTTATATAACCTTACGACAATACATGTGTGGCTACGTTAAGCGCCGAACACTGAAAAATCTCGGAAACATATCTTTGAATTTGTTTTTGGGATTTGCTGGAATTTAAATAAAGTTGAGCTGAAATTATTGCTTATACCTCGTAACAACACTTGATTACACAATGTAAGTAACTTACATTATAGAACTTTAAACGCTTTTTTTATAACTTAGTTAAATTTATCTATGGTGGTTGTACGCAAACTAGTTTTCCTTCATGAATAGTTCAACGTTAGATACCAAATATGTGTATACATATTCGTAAGTATATTTTGCTACCGATAAAATATTTTTTTCAAGATATTTGTATTAATTCCTCTAATTTTTACTTGCGTAAATAAATTCAGTTATTTTGAGGCAAATGCATATACCTATACATATATATGAATATGCAAATAGTTTTAATAAACACAATTTAAATTAAGACATCATCTTAAATCACTATGTTATTTTCTAAATGAAATGTATTTTAAATTAAACGCTAGAAAACTATATATCGAGATGCATTGTTATACGCACCACTATAGAATTAATAGTACATTAATTTTTTTATTAGGTTTGCAACACTAAAAAATACTCATTTGAGACCTTATAAAAATCTAACCCGATATAATTGCCGATGATGTGGAAAATGAAAGTAATCATGTAAAAGTTCAAAAGTTTGATATTGGCATAGAAACATCTCCAAAATGTGGAAAATTAAAGCCATTATAGTCAAAACGTTACTAGTAGCTTTCAGGGGTACTGACTTAAACATATCTGAATTACAATTCTAAATAATAATGTTGGTCAAAGTAAAGCTTGCTAGAACGGGCCTGAAGACTCTCCTGGTGATTATCAAATATTAAAAGAGCTAACGTGCAAAAAACGAAGCAAAATTATAGCTTCCGTCAGAAGATGCGTTGATTTGTCCTAAATCGTCCAATTTATGTGGAAGACTGCCAAGAAATGTGGCATATCAATTCATTGTCGCTTTTAAAACTAAATTTATTAAATACTTTATAATCGCCAAGTTATGCCGCATTTAACACAGTAGTATATAAATATATTAATCGAGGAACATATGCGTTTAATTAGGTATCCAGAGATTATACCTTCACCAAAAGATATTAAGGTATATATATTTTGATACGGCAAAATATAATATCCAAATGCATGCGCTAAGTAATAAGTACTTTTTAATCAAATATGATCCACGAATTTGTAAGTTAACTGACTATAGGAGGCTCAAATTATGCTCCATATTGGTGTATTATACTTAGCATAACTTAAAAGAAATGTTCAACTAAGCACTGCATTCTAACACCTTTTGTACGATTTAAATTACATATTTTAAAATTATTTATATCATTTAGTTGTATTAATTTAGACAACCTTTTTAGACCGAGTCTTTGGTATAAAAATGAGCCTGATTACACTGCCACAGACCCCACCAGAATTTTCCAAATGACCAATTTTCCTACAATACATTTTCCAAAAATCAATCTTTCTTTGGTTTTTCTGCTACATTATTTCAAATCCTTGGTATAACTAGAAAAATCGACTAATTAATTGCGGCCATTCTAGCAACTCCCACAAGAATGATAGATTTACTCGTTATGTATTTATATCTTTCAAGTAATTATACTTAGTTTAAATAATTTGGCACATGTCACGCGTTTGTTAAACTGTATTCTGAGAATGAAAATGGATGCCACTATCACTCCCCTCATTTCCAAAAACTAGCCAAGCTATCAAAGGACACAAAAAGGTTGATTATGTTGAATTTTTCAACATAATCTTCTTTTAGCTCGATGCACTTCTTTTATCGATATTTAATAGCTTATATGCTCTGTTTATAGTAAAAATTGTCAAATTGTTTTAAAAAAGACATCAGCCGTTTGGAAATAGAAAATAGTCCGAGAGAACTAAATCTGGCGAATAAGGTGCTTGATAAAGCAATTCGAACTTTAATTCATTAATTTTGGCAATCGCAATTGTGGATGTGTGAACTGGAGCATTGTATTGATGAAACAACACTTTCTTTTTCGCCAAATGCTGACTATTTCCATACTTTTATGACCTAAACGCTGCAATAAATTTACATAATATTCGCCGTTTATGGTCTTTTCATTCTGAAGATAATAAAAAAAAGTCCTATGACCATCCCAACAAAACAAACGCGATGACCTTGCCTGCAGATGGAACCGTCTTCGGTTTTCATAACTAAACAAAGATTGTAATGTTGTATGTACACTGATGATCAAGCTTGCCAAGCTTATTTTAATCTCGGCGTACTGCACGTTTCTATCTGGCATTGTAATAAATTATTCCCTGAGCAAAGGATGACCGTGCTTATGATCATCATCTAAAGCGGTAGTTCATTCATCACCACATAAAAGCGTTTACGAATTAGTCCCATCATTTGATGGGGTAAAATTTACAAGTAATTGTAAACAGCTGTCATCTAAAACTACAATATTTCAGCTTTATATGAAGGAATGGAAGTATATATCATTCGATAATACAAAAATGTAACATCCAAAAGGGAGATTTTAAAATACCAAGCATCTTTTGGCCAAATGCAATTTGGCGATTGAGCGATGTCCGTCTGTCTGGCTGGCTCATGTTTTAATACTTGGCATAGCCTAATGTTTTGAAAGATCTTATCCCGAATTGTAAATGATACCTCCTATAAAAAAAAAAGTAAATGACTGCAGCAACTTAACTTGGCAGAATTAGACTAATTAATCATGTACTTTTTTGTGCTCCTCTACAAAAGACTGAATTAAGCCATATTTAACTTAGTTGCACAAAATTTTTACAGAGTTTGTGCTTGCCAAAGTAGTCACTGAATGAAAACAATGAGTATCACCACAACCCTTTTTGTGCTTACCGAAATTAAATCTTTGTCCCATAATTAGGTAAATGTTGAGAATAATCGGTTAAGGAACCACATACCTTCTGATATCTTCTATACAAATCGCGATTTAACCCCACATATTCTGAGCTTCAGGTCTTTCAAGCAGTTGTGCTGAATTCAAATTTGGCGCACATTATGCGTTTGGTAAACCAAACTCTGATAACGAAAATGGGTTGTATTGCCACTCTCCTCCTGGTACATCCCACACAAGTTGAGAGATTTATATAAATTTAATTTTTCTACTCTAATCCCTAATTCGTAGATTACAGTCAGTTAAGTTTATTTCTAATGTATTTTGTATTTCGTACATAATGGCAAGGTCCAAGCATTATAATGAAATAAAAGTTTTATCGAAAACGAAAAATCTCTTTTTATCTCTTCATTGCTCTGGAAGGGAAATGCGGAGTCCAATTTTCATGATTCTGGCTCCAGACGTTTGATATGAACCTAAGAATATATGGTTTATATCGGTCATTTGCGTGAGAGGTACAGGAAGCAGCGCGGTTACCCGATCGGTGTCCTCAGATTTTAGCAATAGCTGTAAACCATAATGATAAATTGATTTGATGATTGATTTGGGAGTTACATAGAAATATTTGAATTGCAGAAAATCGATCAATATGTGTGGGATATATCAAACGCAAGTGACAATGCGAATTGCTTCAATTCTCATACATTACCTTAGTTAGCTCTAAATGGGTGCCAAATTTGAATGAAATTGTGTGTTAATCAATTTTCTCTTCTTTGTAAAACGCTCGTTGATAATGTGAAAAAACATGTAATTAATAATATTTGAACAGGCAGCCTTAACGGCTGTTAAGGCGTTACCGCGGAAGAATTATTCCACCCATTACGAAACCCATCTAACGGGTAATGTTTTTTTATATTCTTCACATCGTTGTCAAATTAATTTTTTTGATTATTTAGCTTATCATTAACAACAATTAAAATTGTTGTTTCTTTCTCCCAATTTTAAGAGTATTAAGTTTTGTAAGTATTAACTTTTTAGCATACAAAAGCAAGAAATAATACTTTTAATCAGGTATGTGGAAACAAAAGCACATCTCTGAAGTTGCCTAAGAAAAAAACTTATTTATCATTCAGCGACGAAGAAAAAATACATTTCAATTTAACAGCAATAACGCATTAATGCTCTACAGTGCTCTGAGGAGTCCTTATTTTAAGGAAGGGATTATCGGGAACAGCTTTTAACGGCAATAAGCATTAAGCTGTAAAATAATTGTTTATTATATGTAGCACATTACTCGTTGAACATAAAGCTTATTTGCACACATACATATATATATATATATATATATGTATATATATATATATACATATATTTTCATATCCCGCTATGAAGGTTTTAAAAGTGTTGGTACAGAAGAACTCTGGACGTATTTTTCTTTCTTTTAAAATTTAAAATCATTTTAAAATGTGGGTGCAAGTACATGCTAAACTTTCATATGAATTGAAGGTTCTATGTGCAATTGAACCAGAAAAAAAAACACACTGCCAAACGAGCAACTGAACCCCAAAAACGAATTGGCTCCAGTGGTGGAATAAGAAGAATGAGAAGAATGAATACACAGGTAGACCATATTAACAGAGTATAATCGGTTTTTCACAACAGGTTTAGATCCATGTGGGCATGTGTTGTCTACAATAGGCAAAAATTTTAAAATATCGACTATTTTAATATCTGAATTTCAGGGAATTTATTATTTCAATAAAGAAACATGTTTTTAAAACGTTGATGATAAGTTTTTATGAATAAAGCTCTAGGTTTCTCCAATAACAATTTAGGAAGCACATGTGGATAATTCTGAGATATTTCATGCAACAATTTTCAGATTATTAACATTCTTCTAGCGCGTAATCAAGCGAAATTTAGACGAACTTTAATCAAAGAAAGTTCGCCAGTTCTTCAGGTTTGTGGATTATCTGCATAAACACGGTCTTTAACGTAGCCCCACAAAAAAGTCTAACAACGCCAAACCGCATGATCTTGGTGGCCAATTGACGTCAACAAAGCTCGAAATTACTCTTTCTGGAAACCTCTTAGGCAATAAAGCCAAAATCGATCCTGTTGGATCATGTTTGAATCACCACTTTTGTAGTATTAAAGTTTTAACTATTTTTACGCGATCTTCGGTTGTTGAACGATACATCTTCGTAAATGGCAAACCTTTCAGTAAATAAATAACACTTCAGATGACAGGTATTTAACAGCTGACAGCCTTGACAGGCGGGTTTGAAACCATTAAGTGGATAATTTTGCATTTGATACGGCAATTATGTAATACCCACAAGGAAAAATATATAATGTCAAATATCTTCTGACCAAATGCATTTAATATCTCTCGAACAGTTGCATGGAATTCAGATAAATTTTGTACACCTCAAACGTTAGGTAAACATAGGTCTAATAATGAAAATGAACGGCGTTGCTCCACATATCCTGTTGCATTCCATACAAGTGGTAAATTTAGCCCGTATATTCTTATGTGCTCTGGATGCAGTCAATTTTGGCATAGATGATACGTTTGGTGAATTTAGCTAAGAAAATGTCATACCTCTCATATTATGACCAATTTTTCCTGGATAATTACATTCTTTCCGGTATCCCCAATCAAATTATCTGATTTATCTCATATCTCAACTGCACTAAACTACCAGGGTTTTAGGATACACAATTCTGCAAAAAGAGGTGGTCTACATTGCCACACACAAATTAAATCATTTGGCAGAAATCTATGTTTTTTTTTGTAATTTCTAAGCGGTAGACAGTAAGTCAACATAGTTAAGTAACGCGTTAATTCAATACATTTCTGCTAAGAACATAGGAATTTACCACACGTACGTGCTACTGTGTCCAAAGGGTTTTATTTTTTTCTAAAAATCTTTATTTATTCATCCAAATCTATTTCATCGGCATTTATACCAACGTCTTTTTTTTAATTCTCACAGCGGTATGACCTACAGAGAACATATCTGCCAGCATAATCATTTCGTTTGCCATTTTTGCGATTTTAGCTCTATATTTCCAGCCTTGGTCCACAATAATACATAATTTAAAAAAAAAAAAAAAATCAATATGAACATTTGCATAGACATTTCAGTCATGCGAACTGGCTTGCATATACCTATACATACCGTACATGTAATGCATTAAGACAAATTAAATCTTTTTCAAATATTTTACATTTCATCAAAAGAGACAGATGAAAATTTTATCACGACCGACAAATTAAATCCTATGTTAATCCGGAGGTAAGTCAACCTCAGCGAGAATATAGGAAAATTTATATATTCTAATGCATTAACTTCTATTTAAAGGGTATCAAATGACTAAAATAAACAAACCTTTTCGAAAAAGTTGCCAAGCACAAAAAATCAGCTTTTTATTCCATCTGTTTGCAAATCACTATATATATAATTTTCTGGCGGAATAACATAATACTCTCTGGGAGTTCTTTCAAATTTCGCGACGACTTTTTACGTGCAGTTTCACAGTGAAATATCAGCGCAACAGACTGAAAACACCCAAACACATTTATTTTTCTCAAATCTCTTATTATGCCGTCGCATAAACAAAATTCACATAACAAAACAGACTGTATATTTACAAAAATACTTTCCGGAATTCCACAAATGCGCATAAATTCAAATCAAAAGTATTACAGCGAAGACACAATTGGAAAAAGTCAGATTTCTCAACAACGAAATATGCACATGAATACAAAATGTACATACAAAAAAGTTCTTTAATGTTTAGCATAATCTGAAATGTGAGTTTTATTATAAAGCGAAATTGTGTTCCTTTTGTTTTCTTCCCATATTGTTAAAATATTTTGTACGCTTCTAATCTAATCTAAACATAAAGAAGCATACAAAATTAATTTGTTATTGAATACTTGAGAACTTATTGAAGAGTAACCATAAATTTAATTCTTCTAGCAGAGTTTTGGTAGCTCCTCCTGCACCCCTAATGGAATTTATAATCTAAGACTTTTTGTTACTAAGCCATCGTGTTGGCCACGTTTTAAGCGCTTGGCTACGTTGATGTCAGATCATGATTCGTACCTCGGACATGACAAGTCCATGTAATATTTTGCATTGCATATTTGTCTAGAAGAAGCCAAAAGACAGACGGACATGTCTTATTCGCCTTAAAAAGTTCTGAAACAAATTTTATGTTAAGACAACTTCTCCCTGATATCCTCCAATTGCCTCTACCTCCACTAAACTAAACTTAAAGTAGTATTTTTGTCATATCAACTGGTACAGAAAGGTGAACTGTCATTGTCATGATAAGCACCGAAAGATGCCCATCCTATACAAATCAATACAATGGACAGAAATCCAGGTGACTGTACTCTACAAATTAGGAGTTGCAGACAAAGTGAAATATTTTGGGCAATCGGTCAATTTGTGTGGGTGGTATCAGATGGTGTGAATCGATATTGTCCGTTTATAATCCCCGGCTACAATCTGACAAAATATTAGACTTAGCCAAGCTTTCACAAGCTTTATAGAGATTTACAACTGTTGTCATGTCTATCAGACAAACAAATGAATACCTCCCAATCGGCTTATAATGTCCTGATATAAAGGGTGGCGCATAAATAACGTTATGATTTATTCAAAATATAATTTTGTTCTTCTGCTTTTATTTAATGTTGGCATATACGTTATATTTTAAAGATAATATCTTTCTAATGGTGCCCATTGTTTGCTTCTACCTGACGTGCTCTTTCCAAAGCATTTCCCATAACTTTTCTTAGAATTGCAGGTCCCAGCGCCCCCACTTCTTCTCGGACATTGGCCTTAAGTTGTTGGCTTATTGGCATATACCTTACCCTTTAGGTAAGAAAAAAATCTGGAGCCGTTAAATCAGGCGAATGTGGTGACCGCTGCAAAAATTTTGCGTAGGATAGCCATAGTTGGACCGGAACCGCAAATCTGGATTGTTCTGCACCTCTGGCCTTGAAAAAAATTTCAATCGTTTCCCGGTATTGAAAGCCATTCACATTAATCGCAACTCGTTCGTCGTTTTCGAAAAAATATGGTCCAATAATCCTCTTTGAAGTTTTTCCACAACATACTGTGCATCTAAGTAGGCGCATTTGATCTTCAACAATTATTCTTGGACTTTCGGTGCCCCATATTCTGCAATTTTGTTTGTTCACCTAACCATTTAGGTGAAAATGAGCCTCACTGCTCATTATGAGTTTGTGAAAAAATTCGTTGTATTTTAGGCACAATTCTTGAAAACGACGACTATATTGAATGCGTTCTTGTGCATCATTATGTTTTAACTCGTGAACCAATTGCATCTTAAATGGAAAAAGATGTAACATATGTAAAATTCTTTGCAAAGACCGCCTAGAAATCTCTAACTGCTGAGAACGTCACCTGGTGGAAGTTTCGGGGTTTTCCTCAATACTTGCTTGCATTCGAATAATGGCCACTTCATTTCGAACTGCACGAGGTCTTCCAGCACGTGGAATACCACAGACAGTCCCATGTTGCCCAAAATGTTGAACCAATCGGTAAATTGTTGGAGCGCTAGCAGCATTTCATACATGAAAGAAATTTCGATATGATCTGAATAATCGGATGCTGACTTTCAAAGTAAAATTTAACAACTTTCAGAGTAAAAAAAAACAACAACTTTGTTCTGTGCTGAGCCTATCCATCATAAATTTCCCAAGTATTATTTAGTTAGTTCTGTTAAGAGACGAAAAAAGACTTAAACCAAAAATGTATTCACTGATCAAATCTTAACGTTAGTTATGCACCACCCATTTGATCAAAAGATACTTGGTATTTTAAACGGTTCCTTTTTGATGTCACAATTTTTGGTCATATAAAATGGCACACATTTTTCTTCGGGTGAATGGTTTCCGTGCTAACAGAGTTTGTGCTGTAGGCAATAAAAGACTTGGAATCCGATCACTCAAAATATGTAGACAAAAGGTGTGAAAGATCAGTTTTCGAAAAACAATCTTAAGGTGGATTATCTTGGGTACTCTGCGACTCTGCGACGTTGATCTCAGCCGAGAACGGGTTTCACGCGCAAAAAATTTACGTAAGTGATCCGTAATATAAGAATAAAAAGAATAAAATAAACGAGAATTTTAAGAAAGTCTTTCACACTGGAATCCCGTGCAACGACTACAATTATTTAATTCACGACGCCTATTAGGAATAGAAATCAACGTGGCCGAAGTCGCAGCACTCCAAGCTCACATTCAGGTGTTAACTGAGCAACTGAAACAAACGGTCCTCGAAACTTTAAAAACCCAAACACCATTCGCCGTAGCCGCAATAACAGCAATGCCTGCACTGAAACCCCAAATAACGAATGGCAATCAACTTTACAGAAAATTGTGAGTGCTTACCAACATTCTCTGGAATAGAGGGAGAAAATAATCCTTGGAACATAAAACAATTTATAAATATCCCAGGGTACTATAACTGCGTATGCATAATTCGTGCAAAAATTATTGGTGCAGCATCAAAAGTACTATCTGTAAATGGTAAAGAACTCAATTTTTATGCTATAATAAATCGTTTGGGCTATACGTACTCTGACAAACGTCCTTCATACGTACTAAAAGATAGTATGACGAGAATTAAGCAAGGAAGTAAATCTTTAACCGAATTCCACCACAAAATTTATAAAGCCCTACCCCTTATACAAAAAAAAAATTGAAACATTTGAAGGAAATATGATAATTGGACGACTATCTGATGCAAATTATGATGCTATCCACACTTTTATAATGGGCTTACGAAAAAATTACATAAGAGGAATCCTTTATGCAAACCAACCCAAAAATCTGAGAGAGGCCTATGCCATCGCCTGTATAATATACCATAACAATGAGGACCGACAGTTCGAAAATGCAACCATAAGACGACAAGAACATCGTAATGAACAACGGCATACACATCAAGGACATGTATATCACCGAAGTAACGAACATAGCCAACTAAGATCAGCATGTCAGATTCAACAACAACCTTGTACTCTTCCAGCATCACGACAAAGTCACGTCGAGCCGATGGAAGTCGAAGACTCAGCACAGCATAGAAGGCCTACAAACTTCTCACAACAACAAAGATGGGACAATAATAATCTTTCACAAAATCATACAGCACATCGCAATCCAATCCGTAGCAACAGTCATCCTTCGGCCTACAATCTCAATAACATTCAACGGATACACCAAACACAGGACGAAGATCTCCAATCACTCCAGACTCAAAGCAACGAAGATGATTTTGTAATTGGAAGTGATTTTTTAAAGCGAACAAAAGGTCTGCCATGTCTACAACGCACTTGCAGAGAAACACATATGTAGATCAATTAATATTTTAATAGAAACAGGTGCTAAAAATAATTATATTAGTACTTATTATAAGATAGGGAAATCACTGAAAATAAGTTCTGTGAAAGTTAAAACACTTCGTGAATATTCTGTGGTAAATACCAGAAAAATAATTATTGTTCTAAACCACCACTTAACTTTTTACGAAACAGAGGCCCTTCAAGAATTCCTTATGCTTCTAGGACTACAGGGATTAAGATCAGTCAAAGCAAAGATCAATCTCTTTAACTATAGTTTAAAATATAAATATAGAAAAGGAATGAGGAAAATCAAACAAAAAATAAATAAAAAAATCAAAAAAATAAAAAAATCAAACAAAAATATTGAAAAGATAATGCAATGAAATGATAACACTAACGAAATATTACCATTTACTATAGCCATTCAGGCGTCTATTAGAACAAAATCAGAAGATCCTATTTATGTAAAACAATATCCTTATCCGATATCAGACAATAAGTTTGTTAACAACAAATTACAGAAATTACTAGATAATAAAATTACACAGCCAAGTAGAAGTCCGTACAAAAAATGGCACCAATGACCAAGGAAAACCCAAAAGACGAATGGTAGTAGATTTTCATTGACCGTTATACAATTCCTGATGTTGGAATGACAATCCAGGACTCAGGCAAAGCGAAGGTATTCACTACACTAGACTTAGAATCTGGATTTCACCAAATTCTTATATGAGAATCAGACAGGGGTAAACAGCATTTAGTATAAATGGTGCAAAGTATGAATTTTTAGGGATGCCGTTTGGGCTTAAGAACGCTCCTTCCATTTTTCAACGATGCATAGATAATATTCTCCGTCCTTTTATAACAAATTTGCATATGTCTACATAGACGATGTACTGATAGATATTCCCCTTCAGCCGAAGAGCACCTCAAACACATCCGTACTATAGTTGATGCACTCCACAATACCTACACTCAGCACAAAGTTCACCTTCAGATGGTATTAAGAGAGCCAAACAACCTTTGAATATTTGATGAAAGTAAAATAATTGAAATGAATACATGTACAATTTTCCCAAATCAAGTTAGACATACTGTGTATTACAAACAAAACAAATTAGTAAATAGATTAAAACAAATAGTAAATCCCAAAGCCCAAAATGCACTAAAACTAAATGGGGAAAGACTATTTCGTTTACAAGATGACATCGTCACTACATTCCCACCTAACATGTTTGCTGTAGCACAAACACAATTACAAGATGTACCTATAATTAATTTAAGAGAACAAAAGGAAATGGTAATGCGAACACATAGAAGAGCACATAGAAATTATAAAAATAATGCCCAGGAAATATTATTAACACGTTGTTGGCCGAATTTACTGGAAATGTGTAAAAAGGAATCTACAGATTGTAATACTTGTTTACAAAATAAATACGAACGGAGACCAAATACACAATCAATACCCACGACAGTAGGAGAATATGAGAATATGTGACATATTCTACATGAATAAGGGAACACATATAATACGGAACGAAGGCAGGAAGAACAGATGTTAATTAACAGAATTTAATCGTTAAAGACGCAATTAATACCGAATACGTACCGCAAGAAAAGATCACTAAACTTCCTAGGTTCAATGTTAAAATTCGTCAATAAATTTTGCTAAAAGTGAAAATTTTTATTCTGGAATACTGGAATATCTAAATGAAATAAAAGAAATTACATCCAATGAAGCCTTCGCCTTACCTCTCATAAATATTCACATCTGTAATTACAATTTATAAATATCCTAAAATACAAAAATATGTAAACTTTATAATATATACCCTCCAGCATATAAACACGTAAAATTAGTTTTAGATAAAAAAATGCTCTTTGTAACTATAATTATACTTTAGTAACTCAATGTTAAAATTCCATAGGAAATAATATTTGTAAAATTAACAAATCTAATAACTGCACTGTAAAAATATTAGAGAACAGACCAACTAAATGTGACATAATTCAAGAGAATAATGCACCGCTCACAGTACTGGAGAATGATTATATCATTACCGATAATGAACATGTTTGGAATGGCCAAATAATCAAAGGACCTAAGTCCTTTAAGTTAAGTTAATTAAGTACTTCATGAAACGTCGACGCAAGGGATTATTTCAACTACCAACAAAAAATACATCAGAAACATGACGAACTGATGGAAATCCTTAATATCCTATCTTCTGACTCTATTTATAAATTTTCGAACATACAATAAATGTCTAAATATTTAGTCTCTATAGTTTCTCATACGATTTGTCACTTATTGTATATTCGGAATTCTCGGAATAATGCTATGTATATACATTCCAGTAAAATTAGTCAATCGCTATAAATAAACAAAACAAACAGAAAGAAGAAGGATTGCCGAACGTATTTAAAAAAATTAATTAGCAAAACTATGAACAGAAATAAATCACGCATAACAAAGTGAGGACACTTTGTCTTAAGAAGGAGGGGAGTTACTACTCATGCATCTTCTCAACGCGTAGCATGCATTTTATAAACATTATCACCCAAAGCAAAAAAAGATCACTAATATGCTACAAAACAAAGATAAATACTATAAACATTATCACCTAAAGCGAATATACCATTGAACAAAGAATAATTTTATTAGTAAAAGTACGATGTGTACCACATAGACAGAGTTCCTACAAATAATCATTAAGTCACATTTTGTAAGTAACCTGAAAAATATGGTTCAATAAAACACACACATTTAAGTGTAGCAAAAAATTAAAGTTTTTTTCCAATCCTTGCTAAACGATTTAACTCGCGCCTCACAATTATGTTTTCGAGTATTCTTACGCTTTCCTCCAAATGTCAACATTGCTAAAGGAAAGAAATTTGATAATACAAATAACCAAAATCATTTCAGAAAGTGATATGTAGAATAAATTTAATGTGTGATGTGTAAACAAATAACATTGTTGCATTTTCTATTAAGTGCATTAAACAGAGGAAGCTTGCAAGTTCATGTCGTTTGAGGGGAAAAACAACTTCGATGTACCACTAATGCTGAAGTGACATTAACAATTTCGTATTTAATTTAATATTTTATCAGCTACTGCAGAAAAAATGAAATTATTTTCATTTCGATTACACTGAAAAAACAACGCAAATGTGAACTAGAACAATCAAAATTTAATGTTATTATTGGGAACTATTTTAGTTCAAATAAAGCATCCACAACAGGTAAACAGCAGCACCATCGATTTAATCAGATCGAGTAAAATGGTTTGTGGAGCATTAGCTCTCATATTTGTATTCGTAAACATGTCATAAAGCGAAATTTGTATGACAACGGGCTGGGGAAGCAACTCACAACAGTTGTTGGATACCTGTTATCCAAAATGTCATTTATTTAGCGAAAGGTTTGGCATTTTCGAATATGGACCGTTTATCAACCTAAGAACGCGCAAAAATAGTTAAAACTTACTGCAGAAGTAATGATTCAAACGTGGGCACTTTTCGTACATTAAGGAGTGATTATGGTCGTCATAATCGACCTACTGTGCAAGGAATTAGTAAGATTATGACGAAATTTGAAGAGACTGGAAGCGTTACAGATGTGGCCAAGCCTGCCGAAAATATCGCTCCTGGTTGTGAAAGTGCGGCGGATAATTAGAATTTCAATTCAGAGCGCTGTGGCAGTACGATGGCCGACCTTTTTTGGCCTGCAATTTAAGATTATGAGCTGGACGATAAGTAGTTTTAACAAGACGGCGCAACGAGCCACACAACATAAGCGATTTTGGCTTTATTGCACGACAAGTCTCCAGAAAGCGTATTTACACGTTTTGGCGATGTCAATTGGCCAGAAAACGAATTGGCGCCGTTAGACTTTTTTGTGCGACTATGTCAAAGGTAATGTCATTTAATTATTTTCGTACATAATGACAAGGTCCAAGGCTTATGAAATAAATGTCTAGTAGAAATCATAACTTTATGTGTTTTATTTAACTTTACATTTGAAGCCGAAAATTTGATAACACGGTATTTTTTGACTAAATACATATCATGGAATAAAAAAAAACTCGCAAAAAGCTATGATTTCGATAAAACTTTTATTTCATTACAATGCCTGGGCCCTGCCATTATGTACGAAATACAGTCATTTAAATGAGCGCCTCTGGATTGGTTGCAGCAGAGGATCCTTTTGAGGTAGTTTTCGACAACTTGTTCGCAAATTCCTCGGCGGTAACTTGACGAATGTTAGTTTTCAAATACTCCAACGTTTGGGAATTATTCGCGTAAACACGGTTTTTGATGTAGCAAAAAAAAAAAAAGAAAAATAAATCTAACAGCGTCAAATCGTATGATCTTGAAATTATGCTTTCTGGAAGCAACAGAGCCAAAATCGGTCGTGTTGTGTGGCTCGAGGTACCGTCTTGTTGAAACCACAGATCGTCAAGTTCGCAATCTTTAATTGCAAGCCAAAAAAGTCGGTTCTTCGGATTATACGACACACTTTCACTAACAGAAGTGATATATTCGGCAGTGCGTACATTGCGATGATGTGCAGGCTTGACCACATCTGTAGCGCTTCCCGTCATTTCACATTTCTTTATAATCTTGTCAATTCCTTTAACGGTAGTTCGATTATGATGACCATAATCAAAAATGTCCATGTTTGAATCACCATATTTGTATTAAGTTTTTACTATTTTTACGAGTTTTCCTTTTTCTAAATAAGTAATACTTCAGATTACACGTATTTAACAGCTGACAATGTTGCCAGACCGGCTGTTTTGAAACCACTAAGTGAATAACACTGCGCTACAACGGCTGTTAGTATATATTTCTTTCTTTGTGCTTCAATTCAGATCAATTTTAAACATTCACCCGAAGGTATTCGTAAGTTATTTCACTTTTTGTGTTGGTTGGATGTTATTTTTTAGCATATTGGAAGCGAGATTTGCAGTTTCGATGAAAAACTCCAAAGTTTTCTCCCACAGTTCCCTCTTGTTTGAAAGAGTTTTTCTGAAATGGAACAATTTGCAATCACTGAATGGAAAAACCTACGTTGATCATGGTCACGATAGTGACGGCGTTAATAGTTAATACAAAATAATTAATTACAAATTTCACTTTTTGCGTAGATTTAAACTCTTACAAGTTTTTCAAACAGTCCCTGGTCTAGGCCATTGCTTCAAGCGGACAAAATTTGAAGTGGTGTGAATTACAGAAGCTTCAAAAAATCGCAAACATATTTCACCTCTCTAATAATCTATCCACTATGCAACGTTTTATTTTCATCGTTGTGACGGTTGCGTTGGAAATTTAATACGACATAACATAATTTATTTATGACCAATTTGAAAGAGTCGCAGCGAAAGTGATATGTGTAGTCTATTCACCAGTCTGATATTTTTCACACTCTATTGTTACTAACGGTATGTTGTCTTAGGTTATCAGTTTGTACAGTGCGCATAAGTAGTCGCTTGTGCGAGTCAAAGTAGCCCCTCCCCCAGTGAATAATGTTTCATTCATCGTCACGTGTCTGTAATACTTAATCATTTACGTCAACAATTTACACTTTTTCACCGTGGCTTTTTTGCCATTTCTCTTTTCATGGCTTCACGATTTCTTTATTACGTTTCAAATGACTGCAATAGCAACAAAATAACATCAACATATTTTAGTTGCGGGCGACACCCTCTCTGATAGTGTCCAAGGCAGTACTAGTAGTCTTGGTAACTGAAAATATTTTTCTTTAATGAAAGGCAGATCCGTATTGACTGATAGATTCCACTGTATTGTAAGTTATTTCGTTCATATCCATTCGTAAGTTAAATACTCAGAAATATTTAGTAAATGAGACATAAAATGATTCCAGCTATTTACAACTGTTTCTGTTATCATTTCAAAATATCTGAGGCTTTTACACAAGACAAGACATCACGCTCAATATTTCTTTCTACGAAGTTTAAAATTTGCAACAAACTAATTAATTTAAACGAATTTTTGTACTTCGTCTTTTTTTTAAGAAACACAAAAATTTATGCAATTTATTGGTCACTTCAAAACTTACCGATTTGGATAAATTCAATCTTTCTGAGTAATTTATAATTGACAGAGCGCAGTAATCCACATTTTTGTTGTTCTTTGTTTACCTTTTCTGGCATTCCCTACATCAGTGTTGCGCAAAACAAAAGCAACAAAATGTACTCCAGACTATAAATATATAATTTTCATAAAAACAAAACAAAGCTTACCATTCATTTTCACAGAGGTATTATTAAGCTATAAAACCAATACATTACAACAACAATAACACTTGCGTTTAAAAGAAATATGAAAAAATGTACAGCAGAGCCGGAATTCACTTGCGAAAAACAATAGCAACAAAATCAATATTTTGTGTATCCGAAACACACATCGAAAGTGGCAAAAGAGTGGCTAACAAACAATAGGCTTCAAACTCTTGATTGGCCGGCACAATCACCTGATTTGAATCCTATTGAAAACCTTTTTGGCATCCTTAAAAGGAGAGTGGCAGGACATCGGTTTTCCAACAAAGAGGAGCTGTTCGACAAGTTGAAAACTAAGTGGGAAAACCTTCCGGAGGATTGTTTTTATTCATTAGTTGCCTAGATGCCAAAAAGGTGCGAAGATGTTATTAACAACAAGGGCGGATACACAAAATATTGATTTTGTTGCTATTGTTTTGCGCAAGTGAATTCCGGCTCTGCTGTACATTTTTTTTATATTTCTTTTAGACGCAATTGTTGCTGTTGTTGTAATGTATTGGTTTTATACAGGGTGGGCCATAAGGATGTTGGCGGTTTAAATATTCAATTAAAAACAAATTACGAAACATAAAAAAAATATATTTTTATTTTTAAAAAGTAGCAGCATGGGAATTTTTAAGACCTGAAAATAATGTTGTCCAAATGGCTTCCCTTGGAACCGAAGTCGCAAATTTTGGAAAACTCGTTGAAAAGTTGTTCTCGGTATTTTGTTACTTTCCTGAATAATGTTCCTCTTCAACTGCTCTAAATTTCTCGGATTATACCCGATTTGAGGTAGCCCCATAGAAAATAATCGCATGGAGAGAGATCGGGGCTACGCGGGGGCCATTCAACATCCCCCCTTTTCGAAATGAGTTTTCCAGGAAAAACATTTTTCAGCAGCTCTATGGATACCCTAGCCGTATGACATGTGGCCCCATCCTGTTGAAACCACATCCTCGAGGTATTGCCTTGAAGTTCTTGCAAAGCTGGCACCAAAAAGTCTGCTAGCATGTTGCAATAATTGTTCGCTCTAACCGTCGTGAACTGAAACACGAACACGCTCCACAATGTCGGCTGATCTTGCAGAAACTGGGCGACCACGAACCGTAATCGGTACTGTTGAGCCGGTTGTTTCGAACATTCTGATCCATTTTCATATCACATTGGCGCTTGGAACTTCACTTAAATTGTGTAAACCGTGTTCATGCCGATACAAACGTCGTGCAGTAATCACTGATTTATTGTTTTCGTAATACGCTCGGACACAAAATGCACGCTGCACTCCCGTGTACGGCTCCATAGCGACTAAATTTCCAGGAAGCGGCGCAGCGAACAACATATCCCCCCGCCACCCCGCGCCGCGCGTTACCGAGAAATTGAATATTTAAACCGCCAACACTCTTATGGCCCACCCTGTAGCTTAACAATACCTCTGTGAAAATAAATAGTAAGCTTTGTTTTAAATGTTTTGTTTTTATGAAAATTATGTATTTATAGTCTGGAGTACATTTTGTTGCTTTTGCTTTGCGCAACACTGTAAATGACAGATTTAGCTGAAATATTTTAAAATTCATATTTCCGTCTCTGTCACAAAGAAGACAGTCATTTGATGGACTTGGTTCCGAAAAGGAAAATTAACTCCATTGAGCGGCTTTTCTTTGCAGTTTCCATAAAAACTATCCAATTTTTCGAATAGCAATCTTTCCTCTGAAAGTACCAATTCAAGTATTTTGCATACAAATTTGCCGATTTACCGAAATTCAACCTCCCCCCAATAGCTTTTTATTGGCACGCTGCAGTAGTCTACTATTTTATTTATCGTACTGCTTTGCAATGCTTGGCAATAATTAAAAAAAGTACACTCCTTATGGTTAATATCTTATATTCAACTGCAATGAACTCAAATTTAGTACACATCAGGCGTTTAGTAAATTCAATTGGGGGAGTAGAAGTAGGCTTCACTGCAACGTCCCCTAGGTTATTTGCAAAGAAATTCAAAAGGCGATGTTTTCCTACAACTTCTAAGCAAAAAGTTTCGATAAGTTAAAACATTGGTTTTTTCATTTTGTGTTAATTCAGATCAATATTCGATATTCGTTATACAAGTTTTTATAAAACTTGTTTAAACATTGCCAGATCGTAACCGGCAATGTAAATGGGCTACATCGATCTATCTCTTCTGGCACTTACCATAAAAATTGAGCAATTTTCCTAAATTCGGTTTTTCTCCCAGATGTGACATTTGTTAAGTAACTCAATTTTATGTTCATTGAATGTTTTAATACTTTAGAAAATCAGTCGACTAAACATGACACTTGTGATACCTCCTATACAAATGGCCGGTTAAGACCACTTATTATTATGTTCGTAATTTTTACGTAGTTGCACCAAACTTGCTCAAAATTTAGTATATACAGTTTCGAAATGAAAACAGTCGACATTGCTGTGCCCCTTCTGATATCTCCCATACAATTTTTTTTTTAAATAACAACTAATTGAGTGTAATTTAGCAAGCATCAACCATTTAGTAAACTTTGCTTCACGCAACCTTCATACTTTCACACTGAAGCAAAAGGATGTTTACTGAAGGTAAATGTAAGTCAGTTTACCTGATTGGAATTTCAGCACTAGTTTAAAGGTTATTTCTTGGAAAGGTTGGCAGTAACTCCGTCCAGCACAGTCCATTGTAAGGTTCCCTTTTTCGATGACCTGTTATTTCCTAAATGCTTTATCGATTCTTCAAAAAAACAAATCTGTAAGTGCAGAATTGTTGGTAGAGTTCAGGTAAATCAGTATAGACATTTCAGTCAGGTGAACTGCACCGCATTTTTTGCATTGGTGCTAAAAAGTGCTGTTTGCCAGAAATGACGTTGAATATTGCTGTGATCTTATAAACAAATACTCTGAATTAATGCACAAAACTGCGTTTAGTGCAATTGAATGAAAGAAATGAATCCAGGAGTATATGGCATAAATTAGGTAATCTGCGGCAGAAAAGGCGGGGTTATGCGACCGATTTTGCCAAGCATTACAATTAAGCAATTTTGCTGTAATCTACGCATGTTTTAAGAAAACATTAAATTTAACTAAATCAATTCGAGTGGGAGGTACCCGATTGGCCGTGGTGCTTTAACATGGCATAACTTTCATTAACATACACATGACTTGTACCACATTTGGCCGAGTTCAATGCAGCTGTTTGAAAGATTTGAAGCTTAGAATGGGTTAAATCAGTAATTTGTATATGCAGTTCCGGAAGAGGCGTGATTGCTTAGTGCATCTTTTTCAAATTTTGTCATATACTACAAGCATTATAATAAAGAAAAATGGATCTTGATGAAATGTTAAGGTAGGAGTTGCAGAAATAATTTATGTTGAAGGTACGCCAGAAATGGCGTAACAATGTGATGATCTACTTCTATTCTTGGACACTATCTCAGACAACCCTTAACTTTTACGAAATCTAAAGGAAAGTAAACTGACTGTATAGAATAAAAGAACCTATAGGTAGAGATATATGGCTCAAATCGGTCATTTATATGAGAGGTACTACAAAGAGCGTTAATACGTACGTGGTGGTACGTTGATTTTCTCAAATTTTACCAAGAATTATAGAAACGCTATGAGGAAAAGTAGAATTTCGAAAAATGGGTTAAATACCGACCATTTTCATCCTTACCAGTAAATTCTTGACGCGTACTAGACTTGACTGAATTTAGTGCATAGAATGCAATGCATAGAAGCATATACGAGTATAGTTTAAATCGGTCATTTGTATATGGGAGGATTGTTTCAGATTTTATCAAGAAATATATATCAAAACAGGAGAAAAAATAAGGTTGCAGCCTAGAAGAAAGAGTTTAAATTAACAAACGTATGTTGAGTAAATGCGTCATAGGACTTTTTGAATCTATTGAACAATGTCCGCCTGTTTGTGCGGCTGCCTGAATATCGCCAGTCATTTTCTACTGTCTAATGTGTTGTCCAATCGAAGCCGTGAATTCTTAATGGGCAACTTCGGGTTCGTATAGTATGACAATATAATTTTCGATCTGTTTATTTTATTTCTTTATAGCAAAATTTGAAAAAATTCCACCTATTAACGGTAGACCTTCAGTTACCCCCACCCCCCATACAAATAACTAATTTGACCATATACTCCTTCGTATTTTTCATGCTGTTACACAGAATGCACTACAACTTTCCACACATCGTGCGTTTGATAACCTTGTTGTAAGATATACCCCCGGTACAAATTTATCAAACTTCAGTTTTCCCTATAACCCTAATTCGTGGACGGCAGTAACTTCAATTTTTTATCAATTGCATTACATTAGAAAGTTCGATAAAATACAGGGTTGCCCATATTCGACGGACCCATCTGGCAACGCCA
>JAHXMU010026532.1:1646529-1666558 GCA_019455685.1 Philornis downsi
AAAATTGATGTAAACAAATCTACTTGGAACAAATTAAATGAATAAAAACATGGGTCCGTCGAATATGGGCAACAATCGTCCACCCGTATAAATTACCCAATTTATTCCACATATTTCTAGCTCAGCAAATTATATTTCAGATTCTTTTATTGTGCGTTAACTCAGAACATATGTATGTAAGAACTTTTTTTTATTTTTTTCCCTTTTTGCACTAAGCTTGCTCTTTGGTTCACGCAATAAAATAAAAATGTTCATTAGGGATAACACTATAGGTAGAATATGCATACTGGTATCTCAATAACATTTCACAGAGTAAATCATGCTTTGTTGTGTAAATTGAAATCATTTGGTGCCAGTGGTAATTTATCGGTTTCGGTTATATCAAACGAATAAAATGGATAGTACGAGTACAGAGCTCATATAAAGACCTCTAGTTTTTAATACAAAACTTTAGCTCATCTTTTACGCAATACTTGATCCTGATTCTTTTTTGACTTTGAGGGCAGCTTACAAGAAAAAGTCTAACAGAGTCAAACAGTACGATATCTATGGAACGGGTCTGTTCTCAACTGCCCTAGAACTTCAGCTTCAGCTTCGGATGTAATTCAAATTTTGACTGTCTTGGTTCCTCTTGCACACTTTAAAGCACTGCGACGATGTCTTCGATGCATTCTCCTTGATCGTACAGATATTGACTCATTGTTTATTGAGCCTGACGGATCGGATTTAGACATCTATCATCGACTGGGAAGGACAAACGGGAAGAACTATGCACAACTGGCAACTAGCGCTTAAAACGGGTGGCGCTTAAATAAATGGTTCATATTCAATTTCGGTTGGATTTATAAACTTTGAAACTTTAGTGAGTAGGAGGGTACAATGGTGTGCATAGAAATGTCTGGCTAAGCCTGCTGGAGCTGCCATTAGTACAGACCTTTGTGGTCAATTTGTACAGCACGTGCCTGTGGACATTGGTCTACCTAGCCCATTCATCATCCCCGATTCCGATTTGATATAATATAAGCCTCTAATAAGTTTTAAGAACTTCCATAAAGATTAACGGCAGTTATCGTGTCACCAGCCAGCCAGTCTGACAGCCAGCCAGACAGGCGGACATTGTTTAATAGACTTATGCATGTATTTGGTTAAAAGATACTTTATATGCTTCCTTCTGGGTGTTACATTTTGGGCCGTACCAGATGGTATATACATTCATTCCTTCCGGTAAAGGTATAAATATTAGCAGAAATTCAGAAAAGGGTAAGTTTTAAAATTTTAAATCCAGAGGCATGACAGTGTTGTTTAATTTAAATCACAGAACTAAGTTTACAAATTTAGTGCAATCGAATGACCGACGCGAATCCAGGAATATTGTCGGTTAAATTGTCTAATTTGCACGGGAAACATAAGAGAGGACTTGGTTATTTCGTCGAATTGTTCAAATTGTGTCATACTTTGTAATGCAATACAGCTTAAACCTTTAAATAATTGTGGTCTATGAGTTAGTAATAACAGCAAAAAATGTAAGTTTAGATGAAGGGGTCAATTTATGTGGGTGCCAATACCGTCCATTCTTACTACCACCAAATGAATGATGGATACCAAATTTGACTGAATGGTTGGAAAACATGAAGCTAAAAGTACATGGATTAGATCGGTCATTTGTATGGCAGATACCAGAAAATTATCAACCAAAGGGAAGGATAAAACCTTTTGTTTGTAAGATATTATTTTTATGGAAGATACTAGAGGTTATGTGGCAATGTGTCCTATTTTAGTGAAACTGGATAAAAATTATGATTTTAGAATACATGGGTTAAAAGAGTTCTTAGTACAGGAAGTACCAGGAGGGATATGGCTGTTCGGTTCACAGTTTGTGTTTTTTTCAAATTTTGTTAAAAGTTATAAGCTAAACAAATGGACGAAAGTTTAGGTTGCTCTTGTGAAAAGTGAAGAGCTGCAGGATGAAAACCGAATCGCGGAAAATTGGTCAATTTTTATTGGAGGTATCAAAAGAAGCGTATCAATGTAGGCAACATTGTTGGTCTGTTGGGTGTTAAATTTTTATACTTTTACCTGGAGGAATGAAGGTGTATATCACTTGTATCAAATCTAAAGGTGTAATGAGTGTGCCACCCAATCTGTTTGAAAATTTTATTTTTGATGTAACAGGCATACGATTTTGATGGCAGAAGGCGATTTGATATGGTGCAATATGTACTGCTGCAATAAACGTAATAATTAGACAACGACACACATGATGTGAAGTCTAAATCTTCAACAACTTGTTCAATAAATTTTGTGTGAATCAAAAAATTTCGCTTTGATGTACCCAATATAAATTAATTTGTGAAAATCGTTTTATACGTGGGAAGAAAGTGGTTCAAAACGATATTTTTTGTCGGAACACTTCAAACTAAGAATGGTGTTTCTGCTTTAATAAATATTGCAATTTTTAAGCCCGTAGTTGCATTGAGGGCAATATATGTTGGTGACAAAATCGATTTCTAAATAATTTGCACCCATTATTATTAATGTACATCAAATTCCATGCGTTTTATCATGCATAAATAATTGTTCATAAAGGAAACGTTGAAAAGTAACATTTTATATGAGGGAAGTAGTATCAAACTAACTTACAACTTATTTATATTCTAAACTCAAATTTTTAAACCAAACGAACTCTTGCACTGAAAGTATACTGGTATCACATATGTTATACACTCTTTGAATTGGTAATGATGCCTCTTGATATTGAATAAAGCCAATGTATATGTATAACGTTGTTGCCACAGCAAAAGCGGTAGCAACAACACACAAGAGTTTGCAGTAACAGCAGCAACGGTGCAGGTGGTAATAGCAGCAGAAGCAGCAATGGCAATGGTAATGGCAACGGCTATGGTAGCGGCAATAGCAATTGTTTGCTGTCACACTAGTTGCGCATGGTTTCGGCTTTCTCAAATAAGACGACAAAGGCAATAAACAACACGCAGGCGCAGCTTATAACAAGCATTAGCCAACATATGAAGCTCCTCATATTGCTTAGCGTATGACAGCGACTATTTTTGGTTTGGCTCATGTCGTGGCTACAGGTTGCTAATGTTGCTGGTGCTTTTTTGCTGCTTCAGCTGCTGCTTTTGCCGCTTGATTGTTTTTGTAATGTGTACATGAGTTTAGTTGTAAGTCGGGAATAAAACTCGATCAACGAGCGATGTCTAGTCACAGTTTACCGGTTGCCTTCTGACCGATCAATCGATCGTTTTGACTGGATTATTTTCAAATCAACAAGCAAGCGGACTAATACTAAACAAAAGGATTTCTGTGGATTATTATTAATCGTCATAAATTACTATAATATAAATTTTTGCAAACACAAAAACAAAAAACAAAAACAAAAATAATCGATATGCTGAAGTTCGTGTGTTTATTTGCATTGGTGGCAACATCAGCGGCTGCCACCCACTCAGTGTCGGAGGCCGATAGCCTACTTTCAAGTGCTCTAAAAATGGTCAAAGACTGTGGTGATCGTTCAGTGGTTTTATGTCTCAAGGTAAGAGTGAAGTAAAAAAGCAAAAGAAATATTAAAATCGTAATCAACGAAACATAAAAATAAATCTAATTATAGAAGATTACAAAGAGTTTTTAAATCTAGTTAAGTAACTGTAAATGACAAAATGTAATATATACGATATACAAAAACCACACAGATGGAGGAAGACTTGTGTGTTTAAAAAAAGGATCCATATGGAACAAGGATAATGACCCGAAATAACTTCCTGAACAATTTTAAAATTGCAATTAAGCCAGAAATATTGAAAAAAAAAAACAGTGATTTATTCGCTGGTAGCGGTGGCCAATCACTATGCTAAAACGACGTTATTTTTTTGTGAAATCAACTATTAAATTTGTAACTTTCAATGAAAACCCTGCGCTACCATACTCAATTACCTAAATGCACTCTGCAATAATAATGCTAATAATTTTACCACTTCACTGTGTTTACAAAAATACAAAACATATTCATGGAATGCTAACTATGTAGTTCTTCCAAAAACTTTGGGAAAATTATGAAAGGTATGGATGTATGAGGCCACTTGATCTCGTGCCTTTGTGTAATCATGAGAGATGGTTCAAAATTATTCCATTATCAAAAGTAATCTAGTAATGGAAATGAACAAAAGCTGAATTGTTGCGTTTTTCAACCAGCTATGTTAATGAACTTAAACGGCTGTCATTAAATCGACTGGTTTTCCATTGATTGCGTGGAATATTAAAATTAAATTAATATAATATTAAATTTGAATAAAGTCAAATCGGGGTTTACTTGTAATCCCTCCATCAACGCATTTCGCATTTAGGTTTCAAATAGTCTAGAAATCTATAATTTATTATTTATTTAAAACATTTAAAATCAGTGACATATTTTCTCACTCTAAGATATCTGTTGCAAAAAAGCACAAACGAATATTAGCCAAATCGGATTGACTTAGGGTCCCAAGTGGCTCACTTCGAACAAAAACCATTTCAGCCATGTTGCAGTGGTTGTTAATGCCCCCACTTGGAGGCCTTATACCATCACTAATGGATGGATGTTCCACCATCACCAAAATTTTACTATTTTTAAGAAAAGTCTAGCATTTAATTCAAACAAAATTGTCGTTAGCTTAAACGGATATTTTTGTTCTTCTTGTGAGGAAAAACATTAGCTTTGTGTTTTTGTAATACGAAACTTTTTATCTATAAAACCTATAGATAGATATTCATTATAGTTGACACATACATTTTTGTGGGAAATGTATAAAAAAACCTCCTGGGACTAAATATTCTTGTTATAGCATTCCGAAACGAAATGTTTGAGGAAAACTGCGTATCACATAAACGAAAAGTGAACGAAAATATCACGTGCGGAAAGTGTAGAAGGGAAGAAAAATCAATGACGACTTACTTTACCATTTACTTGTCTTGTTCTTGGAAAATGTTTAACGAAATGGGAAATTATTCAATCTTACGTTTACGCTTATAGGAAAGAGAAAACGGCATCACTTACGAATATCTCACACGTTCATTTGCGAACAACAAGCTTATCACATTGTTGCGATGGTTTAATGAAATTTCCTTAAAATATTTCAGTTTAGAGAGTTTAAACACTGAATATACATCATATATATGAAAGTTTGTGCCATTAAGTAAATTATGGGCCTTAGCTGCTACCTAAGAATAAATTTCATTAGTTTATCAAATCTTGTTCATATTTTATGCACAAAGCTACTCCCTAATCGTAAGATATTATTAAAGCTCTAATGTTACTGATTGCATATTTATGTCCTTATTCATAAAAAATATTTCCATGTCTGAAGAACATTTTTGTAGTAACAATTTTATCATTTTCATAATACATTTTTTGTTTTGTGAAACTGTGGAAGTCAGGTTTTGCATATCGATCACAATGTTATTGATCCAACTATTAGAGCTATTAATACTATTTTGTAATTTGTGGCACACTTGTAAGTATACTCCAAGGCTTCTTTGTTTCGTACATATAAAATACAGGAACACTTTTTCATTGCTTTCGCAAGTTGATTCAAAAAAAGATTCATTGCGGACAACATATTTTAAAGAATTTGTGAATTTGTGAATTTTTTCTACTAAATTGAATTCAGTTTAAGTCATTTTCTTAATAAAATCACATCTGAACTGTCATTGAAGTTTCATATTAAAAGAATAACACCAAGCACCTAAACCAGACTCCAAGTATTTTCTAAGACATCCTTATTTCGTGCAGCTCAAACTTTCCGGCAAAATGATGAAGTGTTTCAAGCAGAAGTACGTTTTAACTGCTTTCGCAAACATGTAGTTAAAAACAACAATTCCACGCTTTATCATAGTAATGTTAATAATATGAATTGGTTCCAGTTTAAAACGGAAGCATTGACAATTCGGATTATACGAGTATGTTAAATTAATTGCCTTCTAAGAAGATGCTATTTTGCTTTCTCCAGGGTGCTTGAACGGTCGTTTAAACCAGAAAAAAATTTTCTACAATTCGTATTTAATACAGCTGCTCCTGCCAACTGTACTTTAATCGCATTTTATCCAAGTACACAACATGACCTAGCGACGCAACCGCCATATTTTAATGCACTTGATCACGTCTATCCATAAGTAATGATTTTCTTTCATTCCTGAAGTTTTTTAAAGATGTCCGACAGGCCCTATTCCTGCCTAATAGTCGTATATTATGTCTCAGTAATATTTGCTTTATCCTTTATTCTTTATCCTTTACAAAATGTTGGCAAAATATGAGTATCAAGACCGTCATCGTTTTATCAAGTATAAATAATCTAGTTGAATTTAACTGGTTTTAGCCTTTTACATAACTCTTCCAATTTTCTTATACGAAGTACGTATAATGGTAGACCCCGCTATTGTTAGTAATTACACTTGAATCACAATTTCTTTTATATATTCCTATCGAACCGTAAAGCATGTTTTCATTTAATCAAATGATCATGAATTTATGCAACATCAGCTGATCGCTACCGGTATTTAATAGCTCTGCCGCCAGGTTGGCTGCACCCATTCATTTCAGGCCAAATAACGGCCGTGCTGAATTTGGAAGCAGTAGGCTATTCTACTCTTAACTGGTTGATATGCAAATCATTTAATTACATTCTTTGCCACAATTAGCAGAAATAAACCAAAGCATTTTTAAGAGTGGATACTCTTTATTAATATTTATAAACTTACAGCTTACTCAAATGGACGAAGTAGAGTTCTAATTCATTCGCCAAATTCTAATCTCTGTGAAAATTGTAGTCTTTTATGAGACGTTTTTATGATTCTTAACATTAGAGTTATTATTTTTGCTAACAAGAGGCGCAAACCGTGCGTAGCACCAGTTAAAAGTCAGATGCATTTTTATTTACAATATTTGAGAATGGATTTTGGGGATCCAATGATTACCAGCCAACCTATTCCATATTAGAGGACCAATTTTCGGATAAGTTACATTTAGAAATCCTGTCCAATTTTATTGAATAAAGCACTGGTTCTAAATCTAGCTATTTATATGATATTCAATATACGACACAAAATTTAAATAATCAATCAATTGTGCAAAAACGCTATTTTTCAAAATTTACAAATAAAAACCAACAAGTGCGCAAATAAAATTTCCAAATAGTGTTGAATGTTGGTTTTACTCGGCACCAGATCACAGAAAAGCAAAAAACAAGGATGATACATTGTTTTATATTACTTCATTTAATGGATGTTAATCGAAATACTGCACAAAATATTAAATAAGATAATACAAAACAATACAACATTCTTGTTTTTTTTGATTCTCTATGATCCCGAATCGGATAAAACCAGACCTAACGTAAACCACAAAATAGGTCAGCAACATCTAGTTTATGATGTTTTCGAAATGAAGAAGCTAACATTGATCCAAATTGGTCTGATTTTGTCTTTAGCCCATAACTTTTGCCTTTAAAACAATTTAGAAGAAAACTGATAATTATTCTCAATTTAGCGGAGATTGAATAAAATTGCTTCCATATTGTATATTTCTGTATTATGATACCTTTGTTTGTAAGTTCGAATCTCGACATAATCATAAAATTTTCCCTGAAAGTTTATGTAGTCAAATATATAGGAAAAGTCTAGTAGAAGCTTCTTAAACTGGAGATCAAAATCATAATCATAATCATTGCAGTTTATGCTATGTATTTGTTTTTTATTATATAATCATATATATTTTATGCATAAAAGCAGTACTTCCTTTGCAGAGAAATTAATTGTTTTTGGGAGACTGAGTATTGAAAGTCACAACAAACTACACTAAATAATACAAAAGGGCACAGTTAGAATTGGTAAAAAATATGTTTCGAGATCTATAATTAACTTCGTTCTGAAAGTACATGCTTTGAGTATTGAGGAAAGAATTTAATAAATTTCGTCGCCAATACTAAAATGCTAATATAGCTGCTGATTTGCCGATATACATCAACGACTTAGAATACCTACAGAAAATACCTATAGATTTGATATTCTTTATGTTACTATTTGATAAACGGCAAAGTTGTTTTCAAAATAATATTTTTCTAAGCCAATGTATATTTTTGGTGACGAAAAGTAATATAATGTGGATTAGATACATTTGGACGTTCACAATTCAGACTGTATAATTTTGAAAAAATTCTTCCTGACGATGCAAACAAACTTGAAACCGCCACAAACATCGGTTCCATCTGTTTTGGGCTGGCATCTCTTCAGCAACTGATAATTAGCTTATAGATAATGACCATAGGCCTTGTTTGGAAAACTAAATAAACAATTATATGATATTTAAAATAAAATTCCATAATGAACATACCATTCGCTTACACGCTTTAAGTAAACAAAATTATAAAAATTATGCTTAAATAGGCACATTCGTGTAGTATTAGAATTTACGATGATTCTAATAACTTCAGTGCATTTCGGACTCATAAGCAACCGCCCCCCTAAATATTTCCGACTAATCAGTTGCAATTCAGTAGATGTATGTCCAACTTGATCGATACATAGACAACCCGCTTTATTTCCAAATTTTATATAAATTTTCTGTCGACTTTCCCCCTAACTTCCAGTTTCCATTCAGTAATTTTCTTTAATTCAATTAAAAACGAAACATTATAACTAATCGTTAACATTTTATTTCCTTAGAAAAATATTATATCAAAATCGATATTGTTTTGTATTGCAGGAACGTGCTCTTCACTACTTCGACACGGAAAATGGTGATGTTAAGTTGACCGAAGGCATTGCTCTTGTGAAAACTGACGACATACCAGTGGGACGTTCGCTCAATGACGTCGTTTTGCCAGAGGATAACGAATCACGTGAAAATGAGGTCGATTCACTGTTGGTTGAACGCATCGCACGTTTCTTTGGCACACATACTCTGCAATTCAAGGTACCCAAAGACTCCATTCAGGATATGCAACGTGCTTTGGAAGAATGTAAGTGATATCCACATATAAATATGCTGCAAGCGTCGAGGCGATGTAGACATAATGAAAAATTAAAGTTTTACGCACCAAACACGAAACGCAACAGTTGCTGGTGACAAGCGAGTATCTTTGAAAACAAACGGAAAAAACAATTGACTCTACTGACTCCCCTTCTTAACCTACGATAGGAGACGGTCTCACCAAAAGTAGGTTAAATAAAAGAAAAATAAATTCAAAATCAATGTCACAAACAGGCGGCAGCCAAAGCCAGATAGAAATCCTGTTTTGTATCACTGAGAATGTAGCAGCAACAACCGAAATGCAAACATGTTGCTATAAAAGCCTGATTTCTGATTTCAGTTAGTGATTTTTTTGCTCACATCCAGCACATACTATTTCACGTCTTGTGTTCCGGGTTTTGAGGTCAGTGTAACGGATAAAATAATTTCTTGCTTTCATCTTTAGCAGGTTTAAGCCTAAATAGTTATCTGCTGTGCAAATCATAGACATCTAGACAAACAGTCATACGCTTTCATCTGGTTTTATGGAATTAATTAGTGTTGTTTACAATTAAAATTTATAAAAACTGTTAGCATCGGAAATTGGCCAAATAGTAGCGAGAAACATAAACTGCCGCCACCGTCGTTACAATGATGTATTTCTTGGGTATTAATTGCTGGGACTTTCGAACAAGACATAATAACAATTTCGCATCGATTGGCATTACGCACATTGAAGTGGTTACAAATATCAAAGATTTTATTTGGATGCTATTTCGTCCATGTTTAAATTAAATTCTAGAGAGTTTGTTTCCATCTTTCTGTCTGCTCACCATGGTATAAAAATAGAATTACCGCTTTGAGGCTAATTATTTTCATATGCAAAATATGTAATTAGAATGGGGTTTTTACAAAAAGAAAATGATACCCTTACCATCAGGAATGTTGAGATTTGTTTATTTTTTTACTTGTTCTACATTTAGATGTTGCACATATACTCGTAGGTCAAAGGTCGCTATAGCTATCGCTGTCGCTTGCTTCTAATCAACAAATTCTGTAAGTTAATTCCCAATTAATCTAATAAAGGAAGCAAAATTATAACTTACTAAATTTAATTATTATAACTTACTTGTGATGTATATTTTTGTCAATTTAGCTACTTTGCGTGGTCGATTTTTTTTTTAATCTTAGCGGAAATTATAAACCACTGCAATGAATGATACTTAGCTTCACTAAATTTACGAATATTTTTTAAACCGTATTTTAGTCAACCATTAACGTGTGCAAAGTTTAGCTGAAATTAGTGTAACTTGATAAAAGATATAAATTTAGGAGTTTATGGGTAAAATTAGTCATTTGTTTGTTAGGGACCAAAAGGCGTATTGTTAGTTAGTCGTTGTTTTCCAAATTTTAACAGGCATTACAAAATAATACAATGAAGTTTGTATAGAAAAACCAAAACGAGCGGTCGAGTGCAGCTACATTTACAATTCCCGACTATGATCTGACTAAATAAATAAATATTATGCTACAAGCAAGATAGGCATCGCTCAATCGACTTAAATGAAACACATTTAGTCAAAAGATACTTGTTGCCTTAAGAGCTTCCTTCGGGATGTTACATTTTTAAGTTCACCTGTCGTTCCGATCTTTTGTATTTATTCTGTATTATCTTTCAGTTTGTGAGACATCGATTTGAATGCCTTTTTTTAGTATTAATATACAATTTATTCGACTTCAAAGGGCTTTAGCTTCCAACACAATGCAACACTATGCCAGATATGAAGATACTTTGATGACGCACAGAATAATGAATGAAACCCGGAAGAAAACGTCTAAGGTACCAAGTATCTTTTGAATAACTATACTTCATGGCTTTTTAAAGCCATTGAGCGATATTCTTCTATCTACATAGCTAACTGGCTAGCTAGCGGACACGCGAACTGCCACAAACCTCTATAAAACCTCATAAAATTAGTCACAGCTCAATATTTTGTCCGGTCGTAGCCGGCGATTACAAATGGGCTATATTGGCCCACCCCGTTCTGGTAGCCCCCTATACAAATTATTCAGAAATTTACCTTTTTTCCTGTAAATCCTCTTTTTTCACAGTAACTCCAAATTCATAGACTGCAGTTACTTAAATTTTTGGCATTTATATTAAATGACATTGTACTAAAATTAATATGATTTAGCACTCATCGGGCGCTTAACAAACGAAATGAAAATGACAAAGTATTTGTAAAAGAATTTAGAGGCTCATCGCCCCTACACAACGCAAAATTATGTTGGGTGAAAGTATATGTGAGTCACTCTACCTGAATCCATATTCTGTACTGGGTTTATTCATATCTAAATTTTGTAAGGTGCAATAACAATTGTAATCTACATCTATTTATCCATTTACGTATTATAAATAAAATTGAACTACACTTTTTAAGTAAAAAGTGGACTTCTTTTCAAAAGTCCATTATAGCAGCCATAAAACAATAAAATTTAGCAATTTATTGATATTAATATCAAAATTGTCATATACCACGTAATATTGATATTGGCCCACACTTTGGAATGACCATATTCAATAAACCGTAAGAGGTACAAAGATGCAATTTATTATCAAGATAAACATGCAGGACATAAGGTCGTTGTCGCATCTTTTTTTAGGAAGTCCATTCTAGCGGTAGGTTGCTATCAATCACAAAATTGCCCTAAGTTATGTTAGGATATGATTTGAACAATGCCCGTGGATCCGCCCATATTACACAAAGATTTAAACGACCGTATATTATAGACTATCAAAGATAAATATATGAGACAAATATATGAGAAAAACTTATCTACCGAATTAGATTACATGAGGATTACAGCTCAGGTTCTATATTAAGTAGGGAGTTGAGGATTATAAGATTTTTATAATAGTACTGTTAGGAGCTCTTCCTTTATCCTGATTTGAAATATAATATATATACTAAGTGTTAGCGTTCATAACTTCAAGTTTATTTAAGTATCTATGAACGGAAATTGTCGCCAGTGAAAATATACAACTTATAGCTATGAGAAAAACAGAATTTACAGGGCCTTACTTATTAGTCTTGTGGTTAGAAGCTGTGTTATAATCACATGTGTTAAAATGGTGCTGACAAGAGTCATTGCATTTTCTATCGGCAGACAAATCTACATATGCACTGAAGAAACAGATGTAGAATTGGCATCAGCTGTTTAAGTTATGTAGCTTTCTGTGGGCATGACTTGTAGTAGACGGATTCGTGATATAATTTGCATCCACAGCGCTTTCAGAAATACAATTGCAGAATGTTATTAGTTGGTATAACGTTGCATTCTCCGGAGAGAAAATTACAATCGACTGTTGGACTGATCTGACCAATAAATTGCTGATAATTTGATCCTAAATAAATTTTAACTTTCCTGATTTATGTACCTCAACCCTTAATTTTAGCAACCAAACACTCTACTTTTGCCATTAATCTAAAGTTACGCATTTTCATTCATGACAATTTGAGTTTAAAAACATTAAAATCAACCAAAGGTTGTAAATATTAGTTGTAGCTGTAGTTCATATATACTAGTCGATTAAAGTGGTATGAAAACATTTTTTATAATCGTGTAATACTTCACTCCCTACTAAACTAAATTGATCCCAGAATTATCAATTGTACAACTTTTCCAAGTGTGATCTGGTTCGGTCGGAAAATTAATATTATTAAAATTTCAAGAATTCCACCACAAAGTGTAATCATGCCCTCCGTTTTTTCTAGTTTTTATTTCTTCTAAGCTAAAAGCATATGCCGGTATTGCCGTTTAAGCCTCTTGATAGGAGTGGTAGAGCTACTTGGTTGACAGTAACTTGCTCATAAATTTTGATAACGATCGGTTTGGCTGCTGTTTTGATTTTTCAAAAAGGATTACTGAACCGCACCCCATTTGCTAGGACGCGTTGCTTTCTATGCAGACGTATAAATTCGAATAGTTTATGAGATATGGCCATTTAAACGGTTAAGTTGAGTGGGCGATGTCAATTCTTAATCTTAACCTTACATAGCTTATGATAACTTCATGATTGGTGGCAATACACTGTTTAATTTTTGAGAAGATTTTGAACAAATTAAGCGGCTATTAATTTTACTGATACCCATGGATACCCAATGCCATCTGTATAATTTTCATAGTTCATCGGATATACACATATGAAATGTTCTGGCGTGTAGAACTATTGGCGATTGATCAATTTGTTTCCTCCCTTTCTAATTTTAACTTAATATAACATATTACATATTTGTAACATATTACGATCGGTCGGTCACTTTAGTTACTATAAGGAAATTTCAAAGAGATTTTTTTATGCCAAAATCATACGTATCTATAGGTATAATAGTATCTGTAATAGTTTTATTGACATAGCGTTCGAAATTTTGTCAAAATAAGATCAAGCATAGCCCATGATTCCTTCTTGGGCGATATATGAATACTATGAAAGTTTCATGACAATCGGTATATTAAACGGCTAATCAGAACAAATTTACAAATATACGAAAACAAAAAACGTACAAACATAAAAACATGTAATATTATGTATATATTTATTACGTTATTTTAAAATAACCTGCTTTGAAATCGATCAGCTACAAATGAAAATATTTTTCACTAGGCATTTATGCCCTTTTTATGCTAAAGTGTATATTTTGCCATATCTTGGCATCCTTTATAAATTGGAGATGACTGAAAAATTGTTTCATAAATCTTCTAAACGCCTTAGGCTTATATTTGATTGTTAACTTAGTTGCGTGGTTAGAAATCCCGCATTTTCAAATATGAATTTTAAATTTGTTTTAAATATGCTTCTGGGTAATGCATAACTATACAAGATTTATTAAATTATGCAAAATGGACAAACAATTTGTGTTCCCCTTTTGCGGAAGAAAACAACAAAATGTGAATGAAATTATCTGTGTTCGTTTACCACACGATACCAACTCATTCATCCTTTACAGAATTACAATATATGTCTTCACAGTAAAGCATAACTTTTTGGCAACATCTACAAAAATGTGCTACTTATCAGCAATGAAAATGAAACTTTTAATAGGAATTCCCATTGCAGTAGATATTCACTGAGAAATTTACTGAAGTAAATGAAGTAACGTAAATGTTTCCATTTTATTTAACTTATAATGTTTAATGTTTGTTTCAAATGAACTTGAAAGACAATCAATCATTTTTCTTATGCGCTTTAGAGACTCTGGCTAATGTCGTAAGAAGAGAAACTGAAAATTGATTCAAGTCTCGTAGGATACCATTCCAACATGTCTAATAGGAGAAATGTTACAGGACATGACTTGCTGATTGATATATTACCCGCTCACTTCTGTCTAGCATTTATTAGGGGTGTTGGGTTAGGAAAGATGTCAAACAATTTATTACATTTGAATTTATTGCTAAAAGGATTTTCTTTTGCTTGTTCTATTATTAGAAACGTCCAAAGTAAATGTTTATACATTTGTAATGTTGGATTAGCTTCATTGTAAATAAAAAGGATGTTGTTAAAAAAAAAACGTGTAATGAATAGAATTGATAACACTGACAAACAAAAAAACAAAACGTTTGACTGATTTTGGTGTAACACTAGTAATTTTATCAGGATTTCAGAAGCTCTTTAAATTTCATGGATTTGCAGATCTTCAATAACACAAAGTTGAATAAAGTTGTGGTGGACATATGCAGAAATCAAGAATTACCATTTGCAAGCACAATGTGAACTAGTGAAATGAATCGTTTAACAGATATATTCAGAAGCCGTAATAAAATGCTTTTTTCCTCAATAAACGTGGTAGATATATGAAAAATAACGCCACAGTAGGAAACAGTAGATGATTTTTAGCACAAATTGGTCACTAATTTTTGCATTATAAGTGACGATCGAAACAACTTTGTCTTAAAATATGTAAAAATGGGCTTATCTTAGTTGTTATGTACTATTATTTCTAAAAGCAGAGTTGATCCCTGCAAATTGCTAATATTTTTGAATTTCACGAATATAATTTATTTAATGCTACATATAAAAACGAACAATTTCGTTGCAACTTGTGAACGAGATATGGGTCAGCATCTCAGATTCAGTAAGATGTACTCATTTAAATTGTTAAGCTCACTGCAATGGATCCTGACATTTAGTGACAAGTTTTTAATAAAAATTGATAGACTTGTTAATTACGCTACTTCTCCAAGTATCTCCAAGAACAGAGCGCGACTAAAAGAAGATATTTTTCTATCGGATCATGACAGATACGTGCACTAAACGTAGTTTCAAATTTCAGTATTTATTTCTATGCATTTAACGTCCAGATAGTTTTAGCATATATCTCAATATTACATTATTTTTCCCTGAAATTAATTAATTTATCTTAATCACATTTTTCATTCCGCCAATCTTAATTTGTACTTCCTTCCAGTGAATTCTTTATGTGCAAAGTAGTGATACATTTAAATATATATTTCAATATCACATTATTTTTCCCTGAAATTAGTGTTCTTTTTTTTAAATAATATGTTTTTTATTCAACCAATGTTATTTTGTACTTCGTGGAACACATTATATATCTTCATTATTAATTTTCCAGTACTAAAATATCAACTTTCATCTTTCAATAGTGTTATAATTAATGTTTCTCGCAATGATTTTTTATGGTCTGAACACGATTTTGCAATTACTGAATTTTACACATTTTCAAAACACCGCATACACTCAGAAAAAAATGTCTTCTTAGGAATGATGAAACCTATCAAGGACGTAGTTCCAATGAATATCATTAAATTTCGTGATACAAAGTTCCTTAAAAATATACAAATTGTTATGAATTGCTATGAATGAAATATAGGAAAGCTTCTTGCATTCAACTAAGTTACACGCATACTATTTTTAAGCCCAATCAAGAGTTCAACAGTTTTACGACGGTGCCCGGCTATAATTTGAGAAACTTTCACCAGATTCGTCGATTATTCGATTACTCGAATTGTTCGTTAGACATATCAACGACACCGCGACTCAAAGAAGGATAGGTGATTGTATCTGCCCACTATAACATAAGAAGGTTCAAAACTTTGAGGCCCTTCTGCGTTGCTGCAAAAAATATTCAGAAATGAACCACAATAAAAGAAGCAAAATTTTAACTCTCTTAAGTCCTCCTTCTGTGTTTTTTGCTAAATTGGCCAATTTGCATATGTAGTAACCTAATGGGCGTTGTAGTACCTGATCCGAGCTCATCTGATTGAATGATAAATATGAATTTACGAATATTAGGTAATTTGTATGGAATGTACCAGAGAAGGCGTGGCAATTCCATTATTTTCTTTACACATTTTGCAAAGTATTTCAACGTAATATGAATGACGAGCAATTAAATAACTTCGAGTTACGAATTAAGAAATACAGTGGAAAATCAAATTTCAATAAATCAGTCAATTTGTACATGGGTTTCAGCACTTATGTTACCTGAATATACGACAAATTTAGCCAAATTGGAATCTGTCATTTGTAAAGTTAAGAACATAACAATGCGAATTGGCAAAAAGAATTCGTTAAATAAGACGGAACTTACTTGAAATTTGAATTGTTGTTTTTCTGTTTCTGTACATCAGCAACCTAATAGTAACAACTATTTGGACATAGCAATACTTTTAACATTTTTTTATTTTGTAATCTAATCCAAATCTTATTAGCGTTATACAATACAAAATTGTTTGTTAATTTTTTGAAATTTCGATGCAAATTTTCATCAGTTATTATGATAAGCATCAACAATAGTGTGAAATTTTATTTTTTTACTTGGTTGCCATTTTTTTATCCGTTGATATATTTGTGGTCACAACCTGTAACAGCCTAACTCGATTTAGGACACAATTGAGTTATTAGCACCATCGTATTCAGCGTATCTAAATTTATTTGCTCTAAATTTTTCATGTTGGTATCTCTTCTAGGAAGGCAATTAATCCTAAAAAACCTAATAGCTTAAGTTATTTTTCTAAATGACTGTTTTGGCATAACTGCCTAAGTCAATTTAGGATTACAACAAATATAAACACTATTTTTTCAACATTGCCTAAATCAACTTAAGTCGTTAATCCAAAAAAATAAAGAAACAATTTTATTTTCCTAACTTGAGTTAAGCTCTTATTCCGAATTACAATTTCGTTTTTTGATAAACATAAATTGAGTTAAGGTCTTTCTCCAAACAAAAAAATTTTTATTTAATCTGAACTTAACTTGAACTTTTCGACTTTCTTTCGTTCAACAATTCATAAGAGCCTAAGTGTCTTTTTCGATAATATCTTTTGACTGCGAGAATAAACAACTATTTTTTGTTAACAACTAAGTAAAGAAATTCGTTTCCTTGGAATCTGTAACAAAGTTTCCCAAAAAACACCTTCGCCTGATTTTCAGTGAATATTCAAAACTTTAAACTCCTGTACTGAAAATATTGAAAAACAGACTTAGGCTGTTATGGGTTGTGACCACAGATATGGGAAATACTTCGTATGTAGACTGTAATTTTTCACTCAATTCGGTTTAAAATTATTATTTCGCAATTTTAATGAAAAATCAACATATGATGAGTGTTTTGTGTACTAAATGGGGTTTTTCATACAAATTAAAGCAGAGTTTATGTGTAATGACGACAAGTACATAATTTTTTTTTAATAGAGTGGTGAACACCTTTGTACTATTTCATAGGCTTTCATAAAAAGTTTATTCATATTTTTAAAAATTTTACATATTTCATTAAATTACTCAAATATTTTATTGACACGAAGTATTATAGAGCAGTGTTCAGAAATCGCCTGAGAACTGAACGAATTTTCATGTGCGAAAAAATTAACTTTTTTATATTATAACCATAAATTAAATTTCTGCAATCATTTCTAGTATTGTAATATTCCCTCAGAGTTTACACCAATGAGTAGTATCTCCACGTTTCATATAACTTTTTTGCCAATTAAATCAATCTTGTTGGTATCGCTATCCTGTTGATTCCACATATTCGTGTATACCAGAATTTCATCTTCAGTCTTAGGCAAGAAACAAACAAACAGTCCAATTAACCATCGGTCTCCCTAATATCGGAGAAATTTTATAACCAGTTCAGATTGTAGCGTCATTGGTAACTGCAATTATAAGAAATAAATATAAAAATAACGAGATTAAGTGTGATTTAGTGTAGCAAAGTAATTCATAATTTTGATGGCTGATTTGTGTGAAAAACCTCCGTCCTTAACATTCCAATATGCGTAATAGACTAAAAAAACGAAGTTCCTTGCGTTTCATGAATAGGACATGGGAGAGCTTCTCACATTCAGTGAGCCTACCCTCTCAAAAAAAATGTTAAGTTGTATCAGTATAAACATAGATGTGAGTAACAGCAATCATACCACTGTCGACTGCATGGATATGAGTTAAATTGCAGATTTTATGAATTTCATCAATTTATATTTAATATTATTATTCCTATATTACATCTTTCCAAAACTCGTAAATCATAAAATTACGAATTTCCCTACGCAATTAAGCCGGTAAGTATGGACCGATAATTAATGGATCTCTTCAAATATTAACTTGAACATTAAAACTATTCGAATTCATGTTTGTAGTATTTGTAAAACTAAATAATATTCTAATGGCATCAGAAAAAAAGATATGCTTTCATCTCATTCCTAATTTCCGTATGTGGCGCGCTACTGAACGCCGTATTGATAATAAATTACTTAAATAAATAATTCGATATACTCGTATGTAGGTCATCCATCAAAGTATTCTTAGTTTGTTGGCATAACAGAACAGTTTATAATAAAATTATTAAACAAAATGTATTTACTGATCGTTTACGAATAGATATCTTAGTATGAGAAAGAAGACTGTATGTTGTCGGTATCGATTTGCAAAGTTGTTAATAATTTTGCCACCAACCATTTTTTATGGTTATGGTGTGAAAATATAATATTACTGTATTCCGCTCCACTTCATTTAATAATACTAGTGAAATTGTTATTTATTAAATTGCAATTTAAATGTACGCACATGCTTATTACTGTGCATGTATAGCGTGGTAGTCAGAGAATGTTAAGTGGGACAATTAAAACCGATATGGTAGAAACATAATTAATGATAAGTGGCAAATCTGGAATTAAAAGTTGTGACATTTTACACGACGGTACCAATGAACAAAATAGTCAATACACTACTCAATTTGCGCTCTTGTATACTTCCTATATTTGAAAATGTTGGATGTTTATGTAAATAATTAAAATATTTGTAGAGCAAAATTACTTACAAAAATGTATTGCAGTCCATAAGAAAAGTCTTTCTGACCTTAGACTCATTTCACAAAATGAGGTTTGTTTCTTTTGTTTTTGCCACCGAAAATTTACTTTAACGAAAGGCAAAATTAGTTTTCATACTTTCCGCAAAAAGCGTATTAAATATTAGATCTATGTCCACTTGCCACACAGAAAAAAATATTTGAGTGATACAAAAAAATTTTAATTTTGGAACTTTAAATATTTGAAATTCATTTGATTTCAACAAAGTTATTTGTCATAATCGTTTACACAAATATTTTGATAAACAGTTTATCTGATTATCGGCATATGTTTTGTTCGAAAGCCTACCTAATATTTTGCCCATTGTTTGATGCATTCACGAATTCGAGTGTTTTTTTAAAAGCTGCCATTGAAACAGCATAAGTATTTAGACAACTATTCATTTTAGGTTAGCTAGATTGTATTGTAATGTACTTGTGTGTTACTTTTATAAAATATTATTAAACAAAGATTTTCAAGACACTGGAAAAATATCTGAGATAAGTAACTTTCTCAGGGCCTCAACTGATTAACAACGCTTAATCTTCTTCTACAGAACGGATAATAAACGTTGTTACATTAACAGAGAACAAATTTTTGCCAATCCAGTTTTTTAAAATCTTATACAGGGTTGCCCATATTCGACGGACCCATGTTTTTAAAAAA
>JAHXMU010026532.1:1666958-1693773 GCA_019455685.1 Philornis downsi
TGGCGTTGCCAGATGGGTCCGTCGAATATGGGCAACCCTGTATGCTAAACCATTTTTTGTTCACATGTAATACCTGACTACTAATGAGAGTATGTTGATTTAAAATCTCACTCAGGTCGACAACAGTATATTTGACTTTATTAATTTTTACAAAACATACTTTTTATACATCTATCAGAAAGAATGTTTAATATGGCAAAAATGTAACTCCCAGAGGAAGCGATTAAAGTACTATAAATCTTTTGACCATATGAGTTTCAGGACTTTTTCAGTCAATTGAGCGATGTCCTGCCTGGCCGGCTGGTAGACGCGATAAATGTTATAAATCTTTATTAATCTTGTCAGGTTATAATCGGGTATTGCAGGTGGACTATATCGTCTAGCGTATTCTTGCATTGCACATACAATTGCCCATACATTTTTTCCTAGTAGCTCCTAATTCCTAAGCTGTAGTCACCCAAGCCTTTACCCATTTTATTTCTCTATAATGTTTGATAAAATTTTAATAAAAACCATTCAATTCACATAATTTTAGGTTTATATCTTCAATTCAGCTGCTCAAAATTCAGCAAAATTTGTTTCGGGTTGAGCTTTTGTCGAAGTAGATTCAGGGAATGTACGTGTTTTTCTGTAATCTGGTAAAACTTGAGAAAAAAGCGACCACACAAATGACTGATTTAAACCATATATTGGTAGCTTCATATATACAAACAATTGCAATCAATCCCTTCAAGTCTAGTTGTGGGAGTGAAAATGGAGTGCATTGACACGGCCATTCTGGTACATCTAACACAAATTGAATAACTTGCCGAAATTTAATTTCTTTCTGAAAACCGTAATTCGGGGACAGCAGTAATCTGTCAATTGCATTAAATTGTATTTTTTTTTAATGTGAAAAAATGAGACGGGTAGCCTCGCACTTTCAGGTACCTACCGCAAAAATTACCCTTTCTAACTCATATATTCCTGGACTCCCATCTTTCCTTCAATTCTACAAAATTCAGTACAACTTAGCAAACATCAGGCTATTACTAAACTTAATTCTGCTGGCAATTCTTTCATTAACCATCCATCCTACATAATACTTTATTGAAAAATTTTTCTTTACTTATTTGAAAAACAGTACGAGTATATACTCGTATGTTTAATTTAATTAAATTTAAACAAAGTGACACATAATCAAAATTTATTGGTTTTGCTTGTTAAGCTCCAATTTTAAAATAACCTTACAAGAAAAAAGAACTATTACTACACTACTAATAAGATCAATAGAAATTTCGAACTCAAGGAATATGATGTTCCTTGAAAGCAAATTATAAGAAAATTTGCGCTGTTTCATCATTTTTAAGTTATATTTAGGTAGCAGTATGCCATTTCACATTAGAAATAAGAACAAAAATATTCTGTTTCACAAACATTTATTAATACTATTCGCGAAGAGATGCATGGAGTTTAATGAAAAGTGGTCGAAAATTTTGGTAGCATCATTACCATGTGTTCTTTTACGGGAAACATAAGTTTCGTTTGACTAAGAGAATAAATTTTGAAATATAGATTTCTATATGTGTAACCATCTTATTCCAAATGAAGTTAAAACTTACATATTTTTTAGATATTTTGTAAAACCAAAAACAAAATATCCAAAAGAAACTTTCTTGATCCCAGCTTTATATCAATGACAAATAAATAGAATCTATATAGATCCACAGAAACATCAGCCTATTACAGACAGACAACTATTAATCTGCCTATACGTTTAATAATCTGCTATTATTATTAATAATCTACCACTAATAAATAGTTAAGATAAATATTTAATCAATGTATTACCCACCTACTTGTGTCATTACAGCACGCGGCAAAAAGAAGGAAAAGAAGAAGTATTTGATGCCCTTATTGATGCTTTTCAAATTGAAAATGGCTGCTCTATTGCCTCTGGCTATTGGTTTCTTGGCCCTGTTGTCCTTCAAAGCATTAGTTATCGGTAAAATCGCTCTCCTTTTGTCCTCCATCATCGGTTTGAAGAAGCTGTTGGAGAAGAAAGAAAACTACGAAGTTGTTTCCCACCCCCACACGCACTACGATGAACACAGTTATGGACGTGCGTTACACGACGCCCAAAATCTCGCCTACAATGCTTACAAGAAATAGAACTAAGCGATAAAAAGGGCCGGGCTATCTACCTAACAAACAAACAAAGCAGAAAATAATATGATATAAAATAGATTCAATTTTTGTGTGTGTGAAGTATTCTATAATTTATTTTTTATAATGTCTAAGAGCCTCTGGGAGTGCAATACATCCTGATAATTTATTTATTTATTTAATTTTTTATTTATTTAATACATTAGAAAAGAAATGGAAAGAACAACAAAAATCATTGCGAGAATGTGAACGTAATTTATTTATTGCTAAAAGAAAGTTATAACTACAAAAGCCATATTCTATTTTTGGTCGATAAGGCCAAAAAAGAGTAAGAGTAAATCAACAAACGGAAATAGAGTTAATTGTATGCTTCTTAAACTATTCGTACATCAATAGACTGTAAGTTTCTACCAAAAATATTTGCAAACTCAATAGTATAAATGCATTTGTCGCCGCTCACTGATTCACTCACCGATTACCTCTTTTCCTAATCTGGAATGACTGATACTCTTTTTAATGCAATGATTTAAACGATATAAATGTTATATCTGAGGGATCAGATCAAAGCTTTACTAATATCACTTCAATAATAGTACAAACAAAAAAGTAATTTCGTTTCATTTCCTCTTTGTTCTCTATATAGCATGCTTGCTATCTGTTAAGACATGCCAAATACACTGTTTATTACACATGCTAATCTAATTTCCGTTCATGTAATACTTATATCTATAACAAATGCATATTCCTAAAGTTATCATCAGTCCACAAAGCAAGATCTTTCCAAACAGACAATAGTTGTACATTTCCAAGTTTAGCTGAAGAATAAAATAAAACCGATATAGTAAATTTGCATTTAAACTCAATAATTTGTTTAATTTTAAGTCTGTATGTTTTGTTTTTATTCATCATCCAAAAGGCAAATAAAAAATGTTTACAGAATATTGATGTTTTTTTTTATTTCAAAATGTTCTCGTTGAGATAGGGCAATCATCATTCATGTGATACGTGCGCCAAAGAAATTAATTATACGACGGTACGCAATATTTCGTAGAAATAGCAACATAAGTGGGTTGGGATGAGAAAGAAGAAAAGTTAAAAGGTAACAAATTTGAAGCAAATATCCTGCAGCACATAGTATAAAATATTTGAAAAACATTGGTATGCCGGAGATTGCGGTAGTAATTCACTCCAATAAATTTAACATTCGTGCTAACAAATTTTTATGTTCCATTTTATTTCTCCACGTAAGAGTTCAGAATTTTATAGTAATCAGACGTGTGCTCCATTTATTTGCCTAAATTTAAAAAATTACCCTTTTATTACGACCAAAGTGAAGATAATAGTATGGTCTAATAAAAAAAATATTTACTTTTTGTGAAATTGTCCACAAAACAATTATATAAAAACAAATTTTGTAAATATGACATCATTTCACATAATCACGGCAAAAACATATACGATTACATTCGAGAGTAGCCAAACAGAAGTGTCACTTACGTATTTCGTATGTTTGCGAGCAAGTCCTTTACCATTGTACATTGAACAGAATACAACAATCAAAACGTAAAAAGCTTCACAACATCCCAGTAATAGTTCAGATAACTATGTGCAACTTATCATTACTTTATCTATTGTGAGGCTTGTGTTTCAGAAACGGGATAACTGTCATAAATCTTCCCTCTACTAACATACAAATTGTCCGATTTACTAAAATTAAAAATTTTATATTTAACTGCCAATTCGTAGATTTCAGATTTCGGCGAGTTTTTGCCCATTGTTTTGATATATAGTTAGCGATAAACTTTGAAAGAGGGATGATCGATTAACCATAACTCTTTCAGTTCCTTTCATACGAATAACCGATTTAACCCATATCTTTATACAGTTACATAAAATTCAACCAAATTTAGTATACGTTAAGGAATTGCTAAGGTAGTGTCTGAGAATGGAAATGAATCGTATGGATCTACCTAGCATATAAATGACCGATGGAAGCCCTATATTCTTAGGTATAGATTTTCAATGCAGTTACATAAAAATTAGGCAAATTTAGTACACTTTAATAATAGCTTTAATAATAAAATTTTTACTAATTATAAAGCAGACCATTTGTTTATGAGGACCCTGCGATTTACTACGCCACTTCTTACACTACGCAATTTTGCATAAGGACGTTGAGTGAAGCCATGTTTAAGTCAGTCCCCCTTGTTGAAATTTCTGTATTTGTTAGTAAGAGCCACCGACATTGATGCTGGATCTTTTGGAAGTATCATCATATTACTATGCAACGTACAAAAAATGAGTTCAGTTGTTACTTTTACAAAAAAAAGTTAATTTCCCCAAATCTTCTTGACCGACTTCATATTAGTCCCCCCCAACACAATTCAATCATGCAAACGTTTTTCGATCTTTGAAACGTGGCAAATATCCATTTCAGGTATGGTCTTCAGAGAACGCTGTGGTTTCCTCAAGTGGTCCAAAATCTTTATAGAGGACCTTTAGGTTTGGGAGATGAACCAGGTGAGCACTGTAATTATGGAGCGATACTATCTTACTTTTGCTGAAAACTCACAAAGAGAAGAACTCATTGAGATGACTCAATATCGCGGTGCAAAAACCAAGAGTTGTCTGTCTATCAATTCATTTTCTTTTTGCGAACAGTTCTAAGCAAAAGACGTGTAAGATTTAAATAATGATCCTTGTTGACAGTTTGCCCAAAAGGAAGAAACTCATAAAATAGAACAAATCGATTGTCAAAGAAACTATTAGCATATTCCTAATGTTTGAGTGACTTTAGCGCAATCCTTTTGGTTTTGCCTTTGGTGGGCTGTTTCATAACCATAGATCCAAATGTCAGATTCCAAAACAGTTTGGTTCTTCAACCTCATGGTTTCAAGGCAGTTTTTAATTCAACGGCCTTTTAAAAAAAAAATACATAAAATAGAGTTGACTGATCCACCACCAGATGTTAATTAACGGCTTTTGAGCACCAAACTTCGGATTTGTTTCTGATGATTTGGAAGAAGTAGATCGTCGTCAGAACCGTTCTTCATCTTCATCTCACTTTCTGCCTTCTTTGAACTGTTTATGCCATTTCTAAACATTCTTCTATCAAAACCTGCTTACCGAAGACCTTTTACAATATTCTAAATACTTTTGTAACAGAAATTCCATTTACGTAAATAAAATTTAGTGCACAGAAGTAGCTCTACAAACCATCACACAAAACCAAGCGTAACCCAAACGCTAATGAAATCTATAATGTGAACCCTGGCACTTAGGAAAACATTATCGATATTTTGAGAAATTATGCGGGATTCGATATACCAGCATACTTCATATTGAAAATTATTTTTTTTTTTTTTGCTTTTTGGGAACTGTAGTATTTAGCTCTTAATAATGAACTATTGTAGGCACAAAAAGAAATTTAATTTGAGAAGTGTTTATTTTAGAAAATTTTAACATATTCGAACGTAAAAGCTGATAATTTCAACATATTTATCAAACAACTTTTAAAACCTGACCATTTATCTAATTTTTCTGTAAACGGCTTTTACGATAACAATTTCCTACGTGGAAATATTTAAAATGAAGAAACCATTTAGCTTACAATAAAATGATGTTTGTTGAACTTAGAACAATGTTTCGCTTATTCATAATTTTCCTTATTGTAGAGTGTAAAGTTATTTTACATTTATTTTGAATAGTCATAAAACATTAAAATACATGCTCCTTAATTTTTCGGAGACAAATATGAAATTGCCTATGAAATTGAAACACAAAATGTTTGTTTTCTATATTTTTCAGATTCTAGGTTCAAAAACTGAAAGGAAAAACTCTCATCTCATTTATTGAAATCATTTCCGCTTTACTATCAATGAAACAAATTTATAAATAGTTTATTTAAAATTAAAAGTAAAGTGTGGTAAAAGCAAAATAAAAGAAGTAAAATTAAAAATTTCTGAATTTCTGCGATTTGTTCTCCCTCATAAAGTAATTACTAATTTATGGTAAAATTTACTACAAGATTGAAGGGCTGTAAATTAAGCTGAGTTCAGTACAACTGAATTAAAAATATAAATCTAGGAATGTATTGTGTCAAAGGCAACGGACGGGGCTGAGTAAGCCGGTCAATTTTTTCACATTTACCAGGCGTTGCAGTTTAATGCATGGGAGGTCCCCAAATAACCGTGTCAATGTCCTCCAATTTAATTCTCAGAATAAGCATACTAAAAGCGTGATATGCACCAAACTTGATTTGATTTGATTCAGTCCAACTTTTGAATAATTTGTGTTGGAGATATCAGAGGCAGCTTGGTAAGTCGATGATATTTTCTCAAGTTATATCAGATACACTACACTAATCCCACAGTAGGGTTGCTGCTTTCTACATGTTGGAAGTAGCAGTACAGTTGATTCAATTTAGTGTAAATGAATGAAAGATATGAATATAAGACCAATATTGAATTCGTTGAATTCTTATCAAGAGAATACTGTGAATTATAATAAAGCACAGTAAAATATGATTAATTATAATTTACTGAACTTAATCATTATTGCTTAGTTATAACTTAATCTCTTCGTTAAATTTGTACGTGAAGTATCGCTCATTCGACTTGAAAGATATGTTTATCAGAAGATACATCGGATTTTAATCCCTTACTTATGGCTATCATATGTTTGCTGTATCGCACGATGTATTTATTTTATTCTTTTTGGTAAAGACATAAAAAACGTATAAAAATATGTATTTTCGCGGAAAAAAGAAACGGAAAAAGTACATCATGTGTGAAAAGAGAGCGTTTATGTCACGTCCCCTTATCTCGTGATAAGTCCTTGATGCTGTGACTCGCATATGCCACGATTGGGATGATTTAATCCAGTATGAGAAAGTTTTGCATTCTGGAAAATATTGTTTTTTCCGCACTTTTGTTTTATTTATATATGTATATATATACATGTACATGTTTTACGTCCAATTATCTATATTTCTGTCACCTACCGTACAAATTACTTATGTGAACACATTCTATCATATGGTAACTTCCTTATCTCACTTACACCACATTGCACAAAAATTTTGCAAACTTTGTGCGGTTACCAAACTTACTTTCCATACAAATTCACTGATTTAACAAAAATCAGTGGTTCGTCCATAATTGCTGAGATTATAGTTTCAGTAAGTTATAATTTAACTTCTTATGCTGTGCTTTAATTCAGGGTAATATTTAAAGAAAACCGAGGGGCTCTCCACTCAATTTCTGGCTCGAACACTTTTGCATATGTCGTAAGCCTATTCATATCACTAAAATGTCTACACTGGTTTTTGCTTTACGTGACACTGTTGTGAATGTTTCATTTAAAAATGCCTTAGAAGGCCTTATTTGGTTTCCATTGTCAAACGCTACAAAAGGTCATGTTACTGTGTTGATGATTTGTTTTTTTTTTTAGGATAAACGGGGTGAAAGATTTATCTCTTCATAAAATGTGAATGTATACACGCGACAATTGTTTACATTATTTCTTGACCAAAAAACGAATCAATAAAACATTTTTTAAGTGCACTTTCTGGAAAATATTTTTTTCTAGCCGTGAATTCTCTTTTCAAGGAAAGAGAATAAACTCGTTCTAGTCTGTTTTCAGCAATCTTTACGCGATAGAGTCTTTCAAAAGTAGTCGATAGGTAACGCGTGAATTGATTCGTTTGACACAGAATGTTCAGCAGATATCTTTTTCAAGCTTAAATGAACTTTTAGTCAACATTTTCTTCACTATATCGACGTTAGCTGCAGTTGAAGATATATTTTGATCGTTTTCGTACGCTTTACACAACTCATATGCATATCTTTTTAATAAAGCTGATTCACCATAAGCCTCCTGTAATATTTTTACTGATTTAGCATGCGAAATTCTATTTGCAATAACAATTTGTAAGAATACTTCTTCGTTCGATATTGTAATCCGTTGTAAAAATAGCAAAAAATACTTGAGACGAACTGACAAGATCTAGCATTGGACAAATCAACTAAATGGCGGATCCGCCTCAGTACGGAAGACAATTGGGGCAACTTAGCAACAAAAATAACGTTGACATCCCCTGCCAGCGGGATATTTAAAGGATAACACCGGGAATTGTGTACTTTATTTCAACAGAATGTGTAGTTTTGAAATACATAGTTTTAGTCCAAGCAACAAAATATTACAACTAGCGATCCTCAAACTTTCAGTAGTTTTGTTCTCGAAACAAATTTTAAAAATGAACGTATAGCTGCAACTGATGAGTCAACTACCAAAAAGTGTGAATGATTGTAATCTCTTTTTTTTACATGCTAAAAGCATAGCATTGGAAATTGATACCCTGTGGCTTAGTTGTTGAAATTGTCGAGATGTTGCCAATGACGGCAATTGTTGATATCCTTGCTGAAATGATTTTAACATATTAAACATTGACTGTGAACATGTTCGATAGTTTTGTTTTTGATTCTTTTCTCATTCATTGATTTGTCCCTTGCAATCCGTTATTACCGAATGCGTTTGAACCATCTATTCTCAAAATGGGAAGCACAGGTTAATAGACACAGTAAAAAATATTTATTTGTTAAGAGCAAAATATGACCCATTAAAAATACCGTTGTCCATCGTTGTTTTCAATGCAAAATGTAATAACATTACAGTGGCACCGAACCCCACACTATATAGTGGCTTATTGGTGTTGCATGTTAAATATAACATCTATCCGAAAGCATATTGTTGATTGTGTACTCGTTCTCATCCTTATGGACAAAATCGTTTATAGTTTTGTACATTAACCCGAAGGAATAAAGATATATGTATATTATTTGATGTAGAACAAATTTAGCACCCAGAAGGAAGTGATTAAAGTACCAACTAGTAGTAGAGAAATTTCAGTTAAGTGAATTGACTTACATACATATATCTTCACTCTGCGTTAGTGCAAAACATTGTAAGGTGCCAAACAAGGTGTGACAAAATATCAAGATTGTTATCAAAAATGTTCTAAATTAACACACGGCAATAGAAGAAATTAAGTTTTCTGCTTGAAAATTATAGAGGAACCAGTGATTGCATGATTAGTACCCCATGAAGATAGCGATTTATCTTTATTCGCAGAACTAACTTTACTGAAAGCCTGATGCGTACCAATTCATACTGAGTTTAGTGAATTTTAATGGAGCATATGGTCCTTGGAACGTACGGATTTAATTAGGTAATTTATGCTGGGAAAGAGTAGTCAAGCTCTTCCGTCGATATTTTTTAAATTTTAGTAGTCACGACATAATTTGTGAATATTTCAAATTCGGTTAAATTCTATGGAAGGTACTAGAAGTGGTGCTGATATGTCATTCGGAAGTTAGTTTGTAAAGTGTATGAAGTGTCCAAAATTTAATTGAATTCAATGCAACTGCATGAAAGATATAAAGCAAAGAATATATAGGACAAATTGGTCATTTCTGCGGGAGGTTGCTGAGGGTTATCGAAACTATTATTTTAATTATCGAAACCAAATTGATTAAACACATAATATATGTTATATTATACCTACTTGAACGATATGCAACTAACAGTATTGGGGACTTTAAGGGCCAAACTTATCAAAAAGATGTGTCAAATATGTCTGCAATGCGTGAAATATATGAACTCAGGAAAATATAGATGGAATATATTGTAAGGGGCGCAACAGAAAGGGCACAGGTAATTGCTGGATCTTTGAAAAAATTGTCGACTGTTAGAAAACCAATATCAAACAAAACCAATCTCCTTGCATCCCATGAGGAGGTCTTCTTGCATACAAAGAGTTAATGCGCATAATATTTATTTCTTCACCCTTATGAGCAAATGACAAAAAAGACAAGCACTAAGAAGGAAGTGTTTAAAATAACAAGTATCTTTTGACCAAATTCGTTTCAAGAATTTTTAGGTCAATTGAGCGATGTCCGTTTGTTTGACTGGCTGGCAGGTGAACACGAATTTAGGGCAAATCTTTATGGGTGTTTTAAAATTTAACACGTAATAATATTTTTCCTGATCGGCGATAATAAATGAGCCAAATCAGGCAACCGAAGTATAGAATCGATATAGCTCATTTAAAATTTCGGGCTTCGATCTGATAACATAGTAGCCTCTGCCAAGTTTTATGAAGTTCCTTAAATATTTACGATAGCTGTCACCTCTTACGTTAACTCCCATACAAATTTACTGATTTTTCGAAATTCGATACTTTTCATGTAATTCCCAATTCGTAGACTTTAACGTAACCATTCGTCCATTACATTATTAATTGTAGTATTTTTTTTATTTATTTATTTATTTCTGGCTTGTAATTTAAAGCCTTCGGGCCAATTATAAGTAAATTACAATATGCAACAATTCATCATAATAAAAATTAAATATAAAATTTATAAAAAATTTTATTTTATTAAAATTTGAAAATAATAATTGGTACCTCCTGTGCAAACGAAACGTAATGCGTTTGATAAAAATTAAATCAGAGAATGAAAATGGATTTCAGTACTACGTCTATGTAGTTACATCAAATTTATCATATCCCGGAGTTATACAACGCGAAATTTTAATTTTTAAGTTTTCAAGGTTACGGTAACCTGAACCAGACTTTTTTTTATAAAGTTATGTAAAGCAAGAGGTGTACAAAATAAAATCAAGAAATTCGACTGAATTAAAACGGTCCATTAAAACAATAATTGAGGCGATCCCGATTTGAACCCTTCATGCCGGAACGAATAATTTTCTGATCAAGTGTTGCATATGCGTGAATGAGCATTTACGGACAATAATCTTCAAAACAAAAAAAAAAGAAAAACAATAATTTTTCTATACAATAAAAAAAAGAAAATATAAATGAAATACATTAATAAAAAAAATTGTTTGAATTTCTTATTGTAGCAAAATTTATGTGCCACCTTGCAGATCTTAATTTTAGTTCATACTTAATTTACAAAAAACCTGCCAGCTCTTTGATAGTGGATTTTAAGTTTAATGAAGTCGGCATAGTTCTCGATAAAATTTACATATCACCGTTGCTTAAAATATTAAACGTGATGGAATGAAATGGAAATACTCATGATTTATTGACTAGTGGCCAAAACACTGGACACTTTACGTCCAATCCTCAATTCAAATTGCTTTGAATTGTAGCAATTTTAACAGAAAATTCCAAGTTATTTTCCTCCTTAAGCACACAAACGTATGAGCCTTCATTTGATGGGTTTTTACCTGGACTCAAATTTAATGAGTAACCAGTAGAATTGCATTTGGAAATTAGATTCCACTTTCTTCGAAAAGCGAAATGACAATGGGGACATTTGGAGTAAATATTTAATAAAAATACTTCACTTCTCGTTAATTTTTGATTTATTTATTTATGAAATTTTGCTAGAAAATTCCCCGAAATTGTATTTCGAATTTCATTACTTTTTAAAAACAATTTTTTTCTTTTCAATAATAATAATAATTATGCTATCGAAAATGTAACTTATTTCTCATAAAAATTTTAATTGAAGTTGATAAATTTTCACTAGTATTTGGAAATTTTCAAATTTATTTCGTGAAATTATATAAATGTATATAGACCGACAGTGGTGCAGCGGTTAGTACACGCGACTATCGTTCGCATGAATGCAGATTCAATCCCACATACAGCCACCTTTCATTATTTGAGCTTCAGCCACCTCGACATGTCAGATGAACAATTTTGAGTAGTCGAGTAAGCGTCAAGTCAAACTGTAACGATCAGAATTGTTGTTAAACTGTAGGTTGTTGTTGCCTTAGACTAAAAATAGAATGCGTGTAAGCTCACTGAATATGAGAAGTTCTCCATATTTTATTTATGGAATGTAGTAGTAGTAGTAATTGAATGCTACTTAGAATTTTCAATTTTCTGATGTGAACAAAAAATTTTTTGTATAGAAAGTGAATGTGAGAAGCTCTCAATTATTTTATTCAAGAGACGCAAGGGAATTTGTAATTATGCAATATATCTATTTACGTCGCAGAAATTTAGAGCGTCTTTCCATGTTTTCGAAGAGACACCATTGCTTAGTCATTCACACGAAATTCGATTTTTTAATAATGTGTATCATTTCTGAGGTATGCGTGACCCCACTCACTTCAAACTTTTTAACGTTAACAGATTTTTTTTTATAAAGTTGAAAGATTTTCAATCATCAACTTTCAAAACAAGAAAAATTATTTATGCCTAATACAGTTTCTTTTAATTCAATAATTCCTTTACATTCAATGGTACTCTATTTCAGTATTTTCAATTTTTACCCGAACTAATGATACGACAAAAATAACACACATAAGGAATCGTTTCTTAAAATCGCAGATCGTAGCATGGAGTAGCAATTGCTCCGTATCAACCAGCCGTTTTTAGTGCTTTCCATACAAATCCATTGATTTGAAGAAACCCAATCGTTCTTCTTTAACTATTAGTTCTTAGAATTAGGTCATTTTCTCTAAAATAAGAACTACTATATACGAAAAACCGAGAGCCTAACGTCGAAAATGATGATGTTTTCATGGAGATTTCCAGACGTTAAATCCATCACATAATGCCAAAAGTATTCCAAAAACTCACAAAATAAAAATAGCTAAAGTATACACACGAATGTTTAAATATCCCAAAACTTAGGGGTCCAATACCAGAAATAAGCAACTTTTCGGGTTTTTAAAGAAATATTTGCGAATATCGGCAACGGGGTATTTGACAGTGTAATTTTTCAAATAATATGATAGTTGAATCAAATAAGAGGTCTAATATAAACACAGTGTAATTTGAACAACGGCCGAACATTGCAATTGAACAATGATTCTTTATATATGTAACTTTCTTATGTCCCTGCAAATGATACTGAAGAATATTGGAACATCTGTGATATCGACATGCGAGTGTAATCTGTCTTCTAATGCAAAAGCTAAATAAGTAATCGTCGAAAGTATTGTCGATTTTGTAAAAGAAAATACACATTTTAACCTTACATATGAAAAAAATTCTGTTGTTGAGTAGAAATATAAAACGAATGATGGTATAAAAGGCTTTAACATCAGTACATCTTCACCCGAAGTAATGAACGTATACGAGTATGTGCAAGCTATAGTAAAACGAAATCCATTATTTTTCCAATCGTTGGATTTATTATAGTAATCTGCATCTCGCCTTGTATAGAAAGACAAGAAGAAGAACTTAGAAAGACAAGATTCCGTATTTAGAAAACCGCTAAGACAGTTTTGTGATAGACCAAGCTGGTATTGTTTGATCGCTGGTTAAACATGGATACCGGCGAAGAGAACATACGCCATATTTTATAGTTTTTCTTCGATAAAAGCGAGAACACAAAACAAATGGCGAAAAATGTAAATAGTGGTTATAACCCTTATACTGTAATAGCCAATCTTCCGCAACTTTGCTTTCGTCAATTCCGTTCCGATAATTTTGATGCCGAATTTGAGCTAAGCTCTGAAATGACAATTGTCGATAAAATATGGAAATAGTCAAGTACAACTGTCTTGAAAGCATTGTTTCGATTGTCCAAGAGTTCGTCTGAAATTGTCACAAATAAATTGGATGTATGGTGCCAAACGTGTTAAAACAGAAAAACTTCACTGACCGAATTTCCACTTGCAAAACCTTTTGAACGCAAGAAAATCATTTCTGAAGCGAATGTTGACAGGTGATTAAGAGTAGGTTACTTATAAAAACGCCAAGTGAAAACGGTCGTATTCAAATCGCGGTAGACTGGCATAAATGTTAGCCAAACCAGTATTGATGGGCAGTAATGCCTTGCTGAGTGTATGGTTGGACTGGCAGGGAGTCATGTACTATGAACGGATCTGCTGTAGTCAAACTCTTAATTCAGATCTCAAAAATTGGGCCCTCTGAAGGAACTAATCGCCAAGAAACTGCTCGCTTTTACAAATAAAAGAGAAACTGTTTCTATCAGGACAACGCCAGGACACAAACAAATTAATAAATACCCGTTGGAAGCTCCGCGAACTTGGTTGGAGATTCGAATATATCCGTCCGGACCTAACAGCAAATGATTACTCTCTGCTTTCGTGCAAGCGAATGATTTTGCTGGTAAAATATATTGCCCCAGTATAAATGAATTCACTTTAAACAGAAAAAACTTTGCATATGTAGGTGTCGGCGCTCGAAGTCGAACCAATTCAATACTACTTTGAATATTTTGTCAATTTTTATTTTTTGTTTTTTTTTTTTTTTTTTTTTTTGTGCGTATTGTAAAAACATTTTAACTTAAGAAAAACATGGTGTTGTGCTATGTAGGCAATTTTAGCGTGAACAATAGCATCGAGTCTGTCCGGAAAAGCACGAATGCGGTCTAATGGTATTTTGGTATTGGCCGTCTAATAGTTTTTAGTAGATACTTTGACCTCCAGAGTTATGGTCCATTCTGGATAGTGTCTATTCCTGTCTAAATATCCACATTATCGTTTAAAATTTCTCCATTATTTCCTGTTCTATGAAAACGAGTGGGGAGCGTACTGTGGCAATTACCGCGGCCCAAACCATTATTTATATGCATAAAGTAACTCTAACTAGACACGATCTATTTGTTAGTTTATATATTGCTACACTGTAACTTTTTTTTTATCAGAACCACTTCACCACCAACTTTCAAGTGTTTCAGCAGCTTTTCCCTAACTAAGCAAACTGCTTTTTGTGCAGCTGTTAAATCTTGCACTTTTTGTATTTTGTAAAGCTTCAATCGTGATTGATTTTTTTTTTTTTTTTTTTTTTTTTGGCGATTGAATTATACTTTGTTATGAGTTGAATTCTGACCTTCACCAATTCCCATTTGGGCGATGTTGCTGTTTTTGCATGCCCGTCTACATGGCGTTTCTATACCTTCAGCCGGATCAATGAAGGTTACGTCACTTAATACGGTCGAAATAGTAACACCCAGTAGAAAGCGTTTAAAGTGCCAAGCATTGTTTGACCAAATGCGTTTCGTCACTTTTTAAGTTAATTGAACGATGTCTGTCTATCTGGCTGGTGAACACGATAGTGGCCGGATATCCTTTTGGGACTTCTTAAAATTTTGCACTATCTAATGTCGTCCCAGATCGTAGCCGAGTCATTACAGATGGTTGATTAATTCAACGAATTTATTCTTGGCTTTGCATTAAATTCAGTCAAATTTGACACAAGTTGAGATTCTCTTAGAAAAAGAGACTCTGGTATAAATTTATAACATACAGCTGTAGTATGTAGGAGAAAAATCTACCAACTTACCATGTACCTCCTGGTGCTAATGGTCGATTTAACCTATGTGTTCTTACCTCCATATCTTCCAATCGGTGGTATCAAATTCGACAAAATTTGCCACATATAACAAGTTTGGTAGTCTCGAAATTACTTAAATTCTCGTCGAGAAATTTTTGACAAATTATATAAATTAACTTTGTATCCTAGATACGTATCTTCCATTAAATTGCACTATATTCAATATAATTGAGTTCCCATCAGGTATTAAGTACTTTTAAATAAAATAAATTCCACTGCCAAGTATAGAAATTAGGGTGCCATGTACACAAATTGGCCGATTTAGCAAAGTTTTCTATTCTATTTATTCTATTCTATTGCTTCTATTATTTGTCTTTAATTCAGAGCATTTTTGCATCGACATAAAATGGGTGAAGGCATTTGTAAGTCAGTCGACCTCAAATCAATTTTTGTTTTGGTTTAATGCCACTAGGGCGGTCCAAAAATAGCCGACCTAATAAAGAAGATACCAAAAAGTTGGAAAAATTGTTCTTTATTTTTCAACGTAATCTCCTTTTAGCTCGATATAGTTATTCGAGCGATATTCGATAGCTTATATCTGTGGTCACAACCCATAACAGCCTAAGTCTGTTTTTCAATATTTTCTGTACAGGAGTTTAAAGTTTTGAATTTTCACTGAAAATCAGGAGAAGGTGTTTTTTGGAAAACTTTGCTACAGATTCCAAGAAACAAATTTCCTTACTGAGTTGTTAACAACAAATAGTTGTTTATTCTTGCAGTCAAAAGATATTATCGAAAAAGACACTTAGGCTCTTATGAATTGTTGAACGAAAGAAAGTCGAAAAGTTCAAGTTGAGTTAGGCTATTATTTCAGATTAAATAAAAATATTTTTGTTTGGAGAAAGACCTTAACTCAATTTATGTTTATCAAAAAACGAAATTGTAATTCGGAATAAGAGCTTAACTCAAGTTAGGAAAATAAAAGTGTTTCTTTAATTTTTTGGATTAACGACTTAAGTTGATTTATGCAATGATGAAAAAATAACGTTCATATTTGTTGTAATCCTAAATTAACTTAGGCAGTTATGCCAAAACAGTCATTTAGAAAAATAACTTAAGCTATTAGGTTTTTTAGGATTAATTGCCTTCCTAGAAGAGATACAAACATGAAAAATTTAGAGCAAATAAATTTAGATACGCTGAATACGATGGTGCTAATAACTCAATTGTGTCCTAACTCGAGTTAGACTGTTACGGGTTGTGACCACAGATATATCCGGCTTATATTAAGAACTGTCAAACTCCTTAAAGTAGTCATCAATTGCAGACACTACCTCTTCACCATTGATAAATGTTTTACCACCAAGCCAATACAAATAATTTTTTTTTTTCAAACTACTGGCACCGTCTATATGTCAGGTCGACTAATTTTGTGTGAATTCGATTTCGGTACTCTTTGGCGTAAAACGAAACGCTTCAGAAGACTTTAAAACAGCATAACAGACTGACTCTTGTCAAAAAATTACCGCCCTGTCTTTAGCCGTTTTCTTGCTAGATCAGCGTGAAGTTTGCAACAGTTCGGGTGACTGCAGCTGTGTAACATAACTGGGATCCATCTAACTATGTTGAATAAAGCCTTCAAAGTTATGTAAAAATTGTGATCTTGATTGTACTCCAGTTTATATGTAACATTTCGTATCATTGCCTTGGTGTACAGATTACAGAAGAAACCTGTTAAATGTTGGCGAGGCGAGATAACGTGAGTCCGGGAAGGAAATTTGAGTCAGATGAACTTACATATACTCTCACCAACGTTCTTTGAGTTTGGTGTAAATGCGAACGGAGCTCCAGAAGAGGCATGTCGCTAAGTTCTTATCGCGAAATACTGCAACTTAATGCACAAAAGAAAAAACAAAATTGCTTTATAAGCTACTGAACTTAATTACTACAATATATTACAATAGATACTATAAGCTCAGAAAAGGAGCGTGGCAAGGCGGACGCTCATTTGCAGAGCAGATGTACAATTATGCAGTTGAATTGCAGTTATAAATTTAGGAATATATGGCTTAAATTAGAATTGTGTGTGGGTGGTACGACATATTATCAATCATTATAATGTAATGCAATTTTTGCAAATTTACGAATTGCAGGAGATTGCCGGTAAATCGGCTAGTTTGTATGAGGGGTGTCAGAATGTTTGGAAGGTAAAAGAAGGGGAACGTATACATTTTCCCCTTTTTTATCACGCATTATAATTTAATACATCTGGCAAAAATACAAATTATCACAGAGTTAGATGTTTCAGGGGAAAAAGTGAATTGTGAAGAATCGTTCAATTTTCATAGGGAATACCTCAGTAGGTGTGACAATGCAGTCCATTTTCACCACCAGGTTTAATTTTATTCAAATCCTGATGTGTGATACATTTGATTAATTTCGTTGGTACTGGGGGAAAGATCAAACTTCTGGTGTGTGGTAAATTTGACTGAATTTGGTGATACTGTCGAAAAAATGTGGGGGCTAATAATATATTTATGAGGTAAATCGGTCATATGTGTGGGAGTTAAAACAAGGGGTGTGATAACTCGGACGATTTTTCTCAAGTTTTATTAGGCACAATGGATCAAAATACCGAACATCAATGTGTGTTTGCTGCAGTTTATGAACTAAAAGTTACGGGGAAAAATAGAACTTAGAAACATCGATCAGAAAAAGCAATTCGATATAATCCATTTAAAAGCAGCGGCTACGAACTGTCAAAATATTAGGTTACTAATGGCATTCAGCCAATCAGCCAAACTGACGGATGGAAGTCGCTGTATCACTTAAAATAGTCAGCATTGGTCAAATTTTAATAGGGTGAATTGACTTTTGACGTATCACAATGACAAAGTACGAAGTATCTTTTGACCAATTGTTTTTGAAACATTTTTTTAGTTGATTGAACGCTATCTGTCTGATTGAATGTCTGCCCTACAAAACTTCTTGAAGCTTAGTACTGTTTAATTTTTACTAAAGGACCGTAAATGGCCTTTATCAGTCTGCTCCTTCTGGCACCTCACACACAAATTGAAATATTTTCCGAAATTTGGTAATCGGTAAATAGTAGTAACTAAAAATATTTACCTAGTGTATAGTTCTAAAATGCTTGGCGAAATTTGAGAAATCGACAAATTAACCATGCTTGTCCCAGTATCTGATACACAGATGAGCTATTTAATCCGTATATTCTTAGGTTCGTACGCTTCATTCAGATGCATCCAATTTAGCAATGTTTGATACTCGATAAGAAATTGCCAAAGTTGAGTCTATGAATAAAAATTTAGATTATTGTCGCACCCTTGCCTGACACCTCCCTCAAATTGACCGAAGTTCCGAAATTGAATCAGAGCTTTCAAATTTTTAATGGTAGTCTGCACCAGTCTAGATTTTTGCCTATCATATTGGTTTATAATTCTCTGTAAAATTTGCGAAAAATCGACTGAAGAACCTCGCCCCTTTTTTGTAAGTTCTGCACAAACGACCGAATTAACCGACATATTTTTAGATTTGTATCATTCAATCAATTGTACTAAATTCAGTCAAATTTGGTACACCTCATGCACTTGGTGAACCAAGTTCTGAGAAAAACAACAGAGTGCATTACCACGCTCTTTGTGGCACCGATTGACCAATTTATCGAAATTTATTTTTCTCGTGTAACCCCTAAATTGTAGGTTGAAATTACTAAATATTTAGTAAAGGAGAATTATTATCCTTTTGAAACATCAACCTAAATTTAATCCCAATATTCCTAGAATGTTATTGCTTGTTCAATTGCCCTGAATGTACCAACTAGCCGATTTAGTAAAAATATCCATAGTTCGTTTTCTTTTGCTTTAATTCTAAATATTTTTTGTTTTGAACTTATCAATTTTCCTCCTCTCTACTGGCACAACCCACACTTCCGCAACAACGGTTAAGGACCATGTTGGAAGGTACACATAAGTCTATTAATCTAGCTGAAATTTCTATACCGGCACCATGAATAAAATTGGGTTTGATGCTTGAGTCGCAGCTGATTGATTGCAGCTGGGCCAATGGACTGTTGTTGTTCTTGCTGCAATTAATTTGATGTGATGATCGCCACTGCACCCGGTTGGAAATTTCCAGAGTAGGTTGTGGACTGTATTTTAGGTTTGGGTTTGAGGTAATCTTCTATGCCGCTGGGAAGGCAAGTCGACCTGCTGATGAATGTTATGGCGCCTTTTAATCAAATAATTTCTCAAGAGATTTGAGAATTTAATTGGTTGTAGGTTGGGAAATAAAAGAAATTAAAATTGTTAATTTCAATTCAATATATGTAAGTATATTTGGGAAGCTGTAATGCTTACCGCTTGAGCTGTGCATCCTAAAGATTGAATATCGCATTACAATCTATTTGTGGATTTTTGACGAAGAGAATATTGTCTCGTAGAAGGCAGTGTCAATTTAACTCGCTATTTGGTGTTCAAATTCAAAACGCAATTGCTTATCTACTTTAAAGACAGTAAAAAACTGGAAACAAAAACATCCGTTACCGCTTCAGAAATAAATAAAGCAACTTCATATACATTCGTAACCATTTTTATAAGATTTACGGAAGTAAACTTCTACAAAAATGCACATTGCTCAAAATAAAGCAAACAAAGTTTGTTAAATCGCTTTTTGAACATTCCAACCAGTTTACTTTGAAGCAAAGAATGTTGGTGGACACATTCGATGTGCAAAACATAAACAAATTAATTTATATACTGCCTCCAAGCAAGCCTCCAAAAAAAAGTTATCGCTAAAATCTTAACAATGATTTTGAATAGAAAACAACTGTATCAACTATTTATACAGAGTTATCCATTTAGTGGTTTTAAATCCGCCGGTCTGGCAAGGCTATCAGCTATTAAATACCTGTCATCTGAAGTGTTATTTATTCAGTTAAAGGTTTGCCGTTTACAAATATGGATCGTTTAACAACCGAAAAACGCGTACACTAAAATATTGCGTCTTTAAACGTCAACATTAAAACAGTCAATGTGCTCTAGCCACCATATTTTTTTTTTTTTTTTTTTTTAATGCATTATTCTAGATTGCTGCTGACATATTACGATATTAATGTAGTCGTATGTTAGCGTCCAAAATCAATCAGGTATTAGTTTCCACGATTGTGATAATTCCGTAACCTCGCTCACGATAGAATGCACGCAAAAAAAAAAAAAATCAAGCATGAAGCAGCGTAAATTTACATATATATAATTAAAACCGTTCCTAAAATTATTTTATTTTAAGCATCGAATTACTGCCGATCTATTTAGAATTATTTGGAAAAAAAATTTGCAATTGCTTTATTTGAATTACTGATATTGGTTTCTATAGTATAGTACCCATAACTAATGGCACTTGCTGATGATTGCTTTGATACTTGTAATGTAAAAATTAAATGTGGTCAATATCACCGCTACGTCATTCTGCATGGATATCACAACTGTAATTTAAATTCCAATTTAATTTGCGGCAGAGTTTAACTCGCTTAAATTATTACTGTTACTGTTACTATTTTGATTGGCATAAATTATTGAGAGACATATTTTGGAAGTTATTGAATCAATGATTAATATACTAATTGGTTTTTTACCTTATACAAAATGCGAATACGAATCCCATTACTAATTGTGGTTTAGAGTTATACGAAAATATTTGGCACTCTTAAATTCAATAACAGGAATACCGTCGGTACTGAACGTTATAGCCACATCATCTTTTTTAATGTATGTGTTTAAATTTATTATGCAATAATTTTTCAACCCGAGGTCACTGTCACATTCAATTCTTGTTCTTAGAACTCTTACAACTTCTTCCTGTTTATACTTGTAAAACATACATGCATAAAATAATATTCAGCTAACCTTTAATGTATATTTTGAACAAAAGTGAACAGAGAACACTTCCTTGTAGGACCTAATATGTAACTGGCATAATCCTGATTTTGGAAATACAAGGAGGAATGTGGTTCCTTGACAACTTTTCGGAAGTTTTGCAGAGAAATTTATTTTCTTTATTGTAATATAAATTATTGTACAAAAGTAATTTATAAGCCTAAAGGCCACGCTTAAATTTAATTATAATATAACACTGTTTTTCTTCAATTAGTCACAGCAAGTTAATACTTCAGATGTCTAATCTTTCCAACGGGGTTTTGGTCGCCCTCTTTTGCGCCATCCATCGAGTTCGTTGTCAGAAACTTTTTGTGCTGCAACATTTGGGCCCATACGCAATGCACAATATAACCAACTCAATCGGTATATGTTGAAGCGCTGGATCATATGAGCATATAGCTCACACATGCCGGAATATTTTCCTCTCGAAGACTCTCAGCACTGATTCTTCTGCCTGTGTCATAAACCAGTATTCTGCTCTATACATCAAGACTCTTTTGTATCTCCATGCTGACATCATTCGTTCTGTTTACAACGGATCCGAGGTGGATGAATTCATCTACCAATGTCAATCAGCGTCATCCTACAAAGACGAACCATGAACATGTCCTCACATAGTTTATACTCTATCGGGCTATCGAAGGTCACGTGAGGATGGTACGTGTTGATTTGGTTTTCTTAGGTCTTCTCCAAAATTTGCCATAGTGCAAATATCTGGTCAGTTGTTGATTTGGCTGGTCTAAAGCCATACTGATAATGCCCAATCAGGAAAGCTAGAGTTACCTTAAGTCTTCCACATATCACACTCGAGGCGATTTTATAAGCAATGGGATACCGATAAATGAAGGACAAATTCTAATCACCGAGTGTGCGTTCTTGCAATCACACCATATTTAGAAGCTGTTGCATGATGTTTATCAGCTCATCATCACCGGCCTTAAAAACTCTGCAACCGTCTGCAATTAGGGGATTTCCTCCCTAGTTCTTTGTATACTCTTCGTATCTGTGACGAGACAACCGTATCTTCCACCTAAAAAGTCAGTGTGCTTCTCTACTCTTCGATATATAGCATTACCTAATGGCACGATTTACAATTGGTTGCAGCGTTGCCCTGCAATCGGCATAATTTTCCTCAGTCACTATGCGACATTCTTCATCGTACTAGGGGTTGCTGGACCGAGCCATCTCATACTCAAGGATCAGGGGCAGTTTGTTGTAGTAGTTGAGAGAGTTTGGCAATCCCGGTTGTATGCAGCTTAGAGACGTCTGACTTTTTCTGTGCCTGGTTATGTATGTTTTTCTTTCTACTCAGTCTCGTGCAACTAGGTGGTGATCCGAGTCTATATTAATACTACGGACCACACGCACGTCCATGACACTTGCAACATGCCTTCCATCTATTACCACATTATCTACCTGATTCCTCGTGTTATGGTCAGGAGACAGCCACGTTGCCTTATGGACATCTTTACGCGGAACTGGTTCCACTTACTACCATACTACGTGCCGCAGAGAACGAAATCAGTCCGTTTTCGGAAGCGTTGTTATATCTGTGGTCACAACCCGTAACAGCCTAACTCGAGTTAGGACAAAATTGAGTTATTAGCGCCATCATATTCAGCGTATCTAAATTTATTTGGTCTAAATTTTTCATGTTTGTATCTCTTCTAGGAAGGCAATTAATCCTAAAAAACCTAATAGCTTAAGTTATTTTTCTAAATGATTGTTTTGGCATAACTGCCTAAGTCAATTTAGGATTACAACAAATATAAACGTTATTTTTTCATCATTGCCTAAATCAACTTAAGTCGTTAATACAAAAAAAATAAAGAAACAATTTTATTTTCCTAACTTGAGTTAAGCTCTTATTCCGAATTACAATTTCGTTTTTTTGATAAACATAAATTGGGTTAAGTTCTTTCTCCAAACTTAAAGTTTTTTATTTAATCTGTAACAATAGCCTAACTCAACTTGAACTTTTTGACTTTCTTTCCTTCAACAATTCATAAGAGCCTAAATGTCTTTTTCGATAATATCTTTTGACTGCGAGAATAAACAACTATTTTTTGTTAACAACTAAGTAAAGAAATTCGTTTAATTGGAATCTGTAGCAAAGTTTTCCAAAAAACACCTTCTCCTGATTTTCAGTGAAGATTCAAAACTTTAAACTCCTGTACTGAAAATACTGAAAAACAGACTTAGGCTGTTATGGGTTGTGACCACAGATATAGACTGAATTTTCCTCATTTTTGTTTTCCGTCCGAGCATGTTCAGCTTGATAAAAAAATATTTTGCCTTAATGCGGATAGTGACTATATGGTCATTTATGGGCCTAAGCCGCGAGACAAGGTGCCTAAGTCTCTTTCACACAACAAATTCACATCCGAATTCATGCATTTCTGCATGGCAACTGTATTGAAAGTCACAGTTTTTACGACGAATCCTGTCCATCGCATCTTCTGGATGCGGTAATGTTAGCTTTATACTTACTAAGCACACCCTCAGTCGGAGGTACCTTCTCTGTAAGAAATGCGGATATTCCAGGCATGTATCCTCAAATCATGATCCTTATAACGTTTGCAGAGGTCGTCAACATTTGGGAGGCCCATTGCTTTATTTTCTATTCTAATTGCGTGATAATACAATTTAAGACGGGCCACTTATCAGGCCACTACGTCCCATCTTAGTTTTGAGGCTGTTAATGACCGTTGGCCGGTATGAGTTCAGTTTCAGCAACAGAAGTTATCTACTGGCATAAGATGCATCAAATTAGAAGTTTCCCTATTTTCCCTTTTCCCCCTACCAAGGGAAAATTTTATACAAATTATAGAGAAGATTACAATATCTTCTATATCGATTTGTATAGGGGATACCAAAATGGGGGTGGCAATTGGATTCGTTTTAATTCTGGGACCATATATGATCTATATTTCGTATGCAAGGTGACAGAAGTGGCGTAGGCAATCCACCGTTTTTCTTTTTCAAATTTTGCCGATTACTGACGAGCAATACAATGAACAAAAATTTAGTTGCTACAGCCTACTAATTAGGAGACACAAGGAAAAAAATTAAATTGCGGAAATTCAGTCAATGTGTGTGATAAGTACCATAAGACGTTAATTGACATATCCCATTTGCAACACATATACAGCTATGCTTTCGATGAAACATTTCATTGTCATTATGTACGAAATACAGTATTATTTAACTGACCGCCTCTGAATTGGTTGCAACAGAGGATCTGAGGTAGTTTTCGACCACTTTTTCGCACGTTTCGGGCAGTATTTTTGTATCCTGACGAATGCTTTGTATACTGACGAATCCTCTTCTCATGCAATAAAGCCAAAATCGGTCATGTTGTGTAGCTCGTGGCACTGTCTTGTTGAAGCCACATGTCATAGAGTTCATAATCTCCGACTGTAGACCAAAAAAAAATTAGTTATCATACGGCCATAACGGCAGAATTGATATTTTCGGCAGTGCATACATTGATGCGTACGGTGATGCACAGACCCGACCACATCTGTAACGTTTCCAGTCCCTTCACATTTATTTATAATCATGCCAATTACTTGCACAGTGGGTCAATTAAGACGACCATAATCTCCCCATAATAAACGAAAAGTGTCCACGTTTGAATCACCTATAGGTAATTTTACCCATTCTTCGGTTATTAAACGATCCATATTCGTGAATAGCAAACCTTTCACTAAATAAATAACATTTCAGATGATAGGTATTTAACAGCTGAGAGCCTTGCCAGACCGGCGGTTTCGAAAATCACTGAGTGGGCAACCCGTACGTCCTGTACGAAAGTACGAGTACTGTGTAAATCATTTGACGCGGCAAAAGTATAAAAATTAAAAAGGTGGCGTTTTAAGCGCCGAGCATCTTTTGACTTTATAAGTTGATTGAGCGATGTCCGCGTAATTGTCTGGCTGACTAATGGACACGACAACAGCCTAACGTTTTGCCAGATCGTCACCGAGGTAAATGTCTATATCAGCTTGCGCTTTCGGTACATCCCTATTCGTGGACTGCAGTAAGCAACACATTTCTCTATTGGTTGCTAATGCTTTCAGAACTTGAAAAAATCGTACGATTAACCAAGTCTCTTACGATAAAAATTATCATTCCAAAGCTTTAAATTCAATGTAATTAATCAAGCATTGGGCCTATGGTTAATTTAAATTGACTGCGATGCCACGCTCCTTTAGTTGCCTTACTTAAAATTTAGCCAATTTAGTTAAAACCAAATTTTTTTTTATAATTCTTAAGCGGCGTGAGTTGGTTAAAGGAAGGTTTACTTAGTTATACATTTACTTCTTTTACTACATTCCGAATATTTGTTAATAAGAATCTGTCGGTTTGCCACACGATTTCTGGCATTACTTTAAATTCAGTATAGCATAGACTGCATTACATGCCCTTTAGAGTATTAAATAAACAAAAAATTGATTGATGTAACAATCTATAATTTGTGAACGGAAAACTTCAAAAAGAGTAATTTTGATAATAGCCTAGAAATTTAACCCATCTCATGTTTTTATAAAGAATAAGGACATTGGTGTATGTAATTTACTTCATCTGTCTGAAATTGCAGTACTGGTGTGGCTTCTTTCATTATTCTTCAATTCGGAACACTTATTGATAAAATCATAATAATTTTTCACGCCCTTTCTACCAGTGAGCAGCAATGTAAAAGGAGGTTGGATGCAGGCATATGTAAGTCAGTGGGAAATAATCTGTTCATATAAGGATGGATACTATTTCCGAAAATTGAATATTTTCAGTGCCGGTTTAAAGTAACATTGCAAAAATACTGAAAAGCACCATCTTAAACCATATAATAAAGGACAACTCTAGTTATGAGCAAGGTTATTTTAAAATTATTAAAATATCCATTTTCGCTGAAAAAATTGAATAATTCAACATGTTCTGGAATGAAATTATTCGTCTATTATCCAGAATTCGTAGACTTGATTAACCAAAAATTGAATCGATCTTAATATTTTGTATAGCAAATCCTAACTTTTGAATTTAATTTTGGCAACATAAACATGGAATGACAGCATATACATATATATGTACATATCGGTTGACCTAACTGAAATTTTCCTGCCAGTTATTAAGGCGTTCACACCTCTGGTATAAATTTATTTCTGGTAGTTACACAAAATATATTCGAAATTAAAAGGCGAGAACTGAAAATGAGATATTTATTGTCGCCCACTTTTATTTGCTTGTTTTCGAAGAACTTATAATAGTAGCAAAATAATTTATTCGAATTTTTTTTTTTTTACAAGATATATATTAGACCAGTTCAAAAATGTATGGGAAAAATTTTGTGTCTTATTTTCTTCGGTGCGCGTCCATTTTCTGAAAGTTCTAGCCCTAACGAGATGAAAAATATTTCAAGACCCCAAAAATTTTG
>JAHXMU010026532.1:1710714-1749323 GCA_019455685.1 Philornis downsi
AGCGATATCTTAAGGATTTTTACTGATGAAAATTTATTTATTGGCAAATATGTTTATATTGCATTTAATTACTGATCTGTTTTAAATCCCAACATCTGTTAAATTGTTAGGAATGATCAAATATACAAATTATCATGTTAACCAGTTCTCCAATTCTTCTCATTGGTATGAAACCTCTCTGAGTTGAAACTTGCTCATTGCCTTTCCATTTTCGACCGTTGATATCCTTACACATTTCGACACATTAATATTTGATTAATTTTTTTAGTATTGGACAGTTTACATCATTGTGTTTCAAATAACAGTATGTACTAAAAGATAATTCAAAATTGTTGGTATTCGAAAGGAGCGTCGATGCGAAAAACAGGCTGGAAATTTTCATTTCGCTTAATTTTTAATTCTTTATACATTTACAGTGAACTTCCATTGGAAAACACTTTGGTGATATGTTCAATTTATTTTTAGAAACCCCAAGTAATGACCCTTACATGAATAATGAGTGCTCGTTTGGAAGAGGGTTTTCCATTAGATGTTTATGACAGATTTGTCGTGAAATTTTTGTTTAGAATAGTGTGGTATTTCCCTACGAAAAGACTTAGCCTATCACAAAGTCTACGAATTATTCAACTGTTTTAGGAAAATTGTGCTTTATGAGGAATATGTTTCGAGCACTTAAATGAAGTAATGGACTACATAATCGAAACGTCATACAAACAATTCTCCTTCCTTCATTCCACTCCGCTGCTTTGACTGTTCTTTTCCTTTCCTGTCTCAGGTGTGAGGCTGCCATGCCTTATCCATTGTTAAAAATAGAAAATTGCAAATGCAAAAATTCGGCATTATTGCGGTGCAACATCGCTAAACACTCTATTGCAACCTTTTCACGACGCTGTTTTTGCTCTATTGAAAGCAAGCGCGGCACTCATCTTGCGCACAGCTTTGTCATCTTCAAATCTTCGATCAATATACGATGTATAGCACTATTTGCAATACTTATAATTTTATTTTGTGGATTTTCTTAATTGTCTCTCGTCGACTACTACGGTGTTCGTCTCAGCAGCTCGTACGGCCTCGTTTAAACTCTGCTACCCAATATTTTACAGTCGTAAACGGAGAAGAAAATTCCCCTAAAGTGGAATCCAACTCGGCCTTAATATTGGTTGGATTAGAAATATTGAATTACATAACGGTGAACAATTTTTTCATGGTAAAAAATTCGCTGAAATCGTCTACTACTGATGGCTCAAATAAAAATACTAAACAACGAGTTTTGGGACCATCCATGTATGACTGAATGTAGTACAATTTCCTGAAAAATATGAGGCTATGAATATATGGGTTAATTCGGTTGTTTGTATGGAAGGTATCCAAAGGAGAGTGTTTACTCTGTAAAGTTTCCCCAAGATTTACCAAGTCCATACAATGTGTAACAAACTATGTTATTGCTGCCTACTAATTGGGAATTTCAGAAAAGGGATTGAGAGGGGTCGTGACAATACTGTCGCTTTTTATATTCCCCCCTTCACTTTGGCAGTTGATTGTATTGTACCAAATATGATTGAATATATTGTAGTTGAATAAAATGTATGAATTTAAAAATATAAAACTAAACATATATATGGAAGCAGCGTGTTTACTTCGTCAAGTTTTCTCAAGTATTACAGAGAATAACAAATTAATACGATGAACAATAAAATCCAGATTACTACGAAATTACAGGGGAAGGGATGAATATCCCTGAATATCATGTAAGGAGTATGTAATGTACCATAAGAGGTGTGACAATAAGCTTAATTGAGTAAACGGTTAAAGTGTACTCAAATAAAATATATGAACCTAAGAACATAAATATTAAATTGGCCATTTGTGTGGGAGGTGCCAGAATGGTGAAGCTAATTTAAAATCCGCTGCCATGATATGTGAAAATATTAGTCTATGAAAAATTTCAAGATGTTTTATAATGATTTACCACAGTCAACATGTCTACCATCCAACCAGACAAACGGGGATCGTTCAATCGACTAAAAACGTCATAAAAGTATAGAGTATCTCTTAACCAAACGTGTTTAATGACTTTTTAAGTCGAATTGTTGAAGTTTCTCTGTCTGGTTAGAAGACACGATAGCTGCCGCAAGTCTTTAGCGTAACCTTTTTGTCAGGTCGTAGCGGGAGATTCTAATTGGGCTACATCATTTCTCCCTTTTCAGTATCTCCCACACAAATTAACCGATTTTTTTAAATTAATTTTTTCCCTTGCAACTCCTTATTTTTAATTTTTATAATGTTGATAAAATTTGAAAAGTTCGATCCAATAACCATGCTCATACTATTTGAAATGCTCATTTTTCGCTTTGCACCTTTAACCGGTTGTACTGATGTCGGTTGAATTTAGTGCACGATATGTTTTTGAAAAGCTTAGTTCTGTGATTAAAAATAGAGGCACTTGCCATACGCCCTCTGGCACCTCCCACATAAATACCCGATTTAACTCATATACGCTAAACTTAGTTCTATGAGCAAACCACTTCTGCTACATCTCATATAAGACAGTAATTTATCCCATATATTCCAAGCTTTATATCTCTCAAGCTGTTGCATTGAATTCAATATGCTGTTGCATTGAATAATATGCTTAGTTTCGAAGATGAAAATGAATGAAGCCATTATTTGCAGGCAGCAGAAATTTAGCCACTTGCCAATTGTATAGGCTGGATAACACGCCCTCTCTGGTATCTCCTATGCAAATTACCGAATTAAAAAAAAAAACAGTCTTACATTGTACATTAATTCGCAGGTTTTGTTGATAAGAACCAAGTCATTTACCGGGTCTCTTTTGACGCTCCTAATACTTTTCCACTAATCCGAAGATACAGTGGGAAGCAAAACTGTCCGGATGTTTTGCATGAAGAAAGTAAATTAAATGAAAATAATACAAATATAGGCATATTATCAAATATATATATATATATATTTTTATTTAATTGAACATTATTCTAAATTATAAAGCAAAAAACTTGTATAAACTGCTTCAAGAAAAATAAAAAAAATCAAAAACAAAAAATTTACTATTCGGACACTTTTTTACACTGTACACGAAATAAACATTATCACGATATTGCTTTGTTGAAATGTAACGATATTTGACCCGTTGGTTTTCTTTTTTTTTGTTGCTATCTCGTTGTCAAGCTTTTATTGCTTTATTTGTGCATTATTGTTTGACCTGTGAAATGATTGACTTGATTTTAAGTTAAAAATATAAAAGATCTTTTAAAATGAGAAAAACGCCAACTGACATTGAAAACAATGTGATAAATTTGTTGCAAATAATTATTCATGCTGAAAGATTAAATTTAAGTAAATCCACTGTAAATGATATAAAAAACGACGTAATGTAGCTTGCAATAGTAACCAAGGGGGTCGACCAAGACTGCTTTCTGACAGTGATGCCCAACATATTGAACGTTTGCTGCATAATAAGGCCATCAAGACACCGAAAAATGATGCAAAAAGTATTGGTATGGATGTCAGTTCCTGGACGGCCAGACGTACATTAAATAGAATTGATTTAAATAGATAGAAACGTGAAAAGACGCCTTCATTTCTGTAAAACCCACAAAAATTGGACAGTAGATGACTGGAAACGGGTTATTTGGAGCAACGAAACGAAAGTTAACCGATACCAGTCTGATGGAAAAGAATATTATTGGCATAGGCCACATGAGCGCATCCAAAAACACCATGTGAAGGAAACGATGAAACATGGTGGAGGCAATATTATGGTGTGGGGATGTTTTACTTGGTGGAACAATGGACATTTGGTGAGAGTCCAAGGTATAATGAAGAAGGAGGATTATTTAAATATTCTACACACAAATTTGCCAGATTTTGTTGACGAGAGTGCTTATCCAGCCGAAGAAGTCATTTTTCAGCAAGACACGGCCAAAATAGTTAAAAGCTGGCTACAAAACCAAACTTTTGGGACAATGGAATGGCCTGCACAAAGCCCAGACCTGAATCCAATATAAAATTTATGGGCTATTGTTAAAAGAAAGCTGGGAGCATTTGAAAACCCACCAAAAAATTTTGACGAGCTTTGGGAGGGAATACAACATGAATGGCGAGCTCTTGACCATGATATCATCCAAAAGTTGGTGGAGAGGATGCCAAAACGTATTGAAAGCGTAGTTAAAAATAAAGGCCTTTGGACGAAATTTTAAATTGTGAACGTTAATTGATTTTCAACAAAAGTGCAAAAGTGTTCGAATAGTGAATTTTTTGTTTTTTAGATATTTTTGTTTTTTTCTTGAAGCAATTTATGTTAGTTTTTTTACTTTATAATTTAGAATAATGTTTAATTAAATAAAAAAATACATATTTTTGATAACATACTTATATTTGTACTATTTTAATTACCTTACTTTCTTAATGCAAAACATCCGGACAGTTTTGCTTCCCACTGTATGTTTGATTAGTGTAAGGTTCTGATTGGAACAGAACCACGGAACCATATGATGTGAAATATGAACTTCAAGTTTAAAAGTTTATTGTTAAAAAATCTCATGACGTGAATGCCTGCTTTACATACTTTATGTTTAATTTCAAATAATCGTTGTCAATTATTTGCTGCGTCAACATAGAAATGGTTACAGGGTATTTCATACGAAATAGTTTTTGCAAAACCCAAAAAGCGTGCAACAGTTTGTGTCTTTTAACAAAAATAAAGTGCTAGAGTTGCCCCTTCAGTACAATTTGTGGTTATTGGAACTGATTTTTTAAAATGACAAAACACATTTGCATGCTTTTAGGTGCAGAGTACAGATTACGCTATGAAAGGAGTTAAAATTGAGTTTTTTTTGGAAAGCTGGGTACTGTGGTGTTCAAAGTGGAGAAGAACACGTAACGTAGAACAATTTATTTGGAATAATAAAGGTAGTTAACAAACATGTGTTATCAACGCATATTTTTATTTTATTTTCGAATCAAAACTAAAATTGGCCAATCTAAAATTTTAAGTAAAATTGGCCAATCGTAATCGCCTAACACAACTAGTTATGGCGCGCAATTTAGTTCGATCCCGTCAAGTACCCTCATAAAAATGATCTTTAACTTCAAATATTTCTTTTATGATTTTCATAGCTCCACCCGAAAGAATGAAGTTATATATAATTTGATGCGGCAAAAATTGAACACACAGAAAGAAGCACTTACGGTATCAAGTATATTTTAACCAGATGTATTTCATATGTTTATAATTCGATTGTACCGTCCGACTGAGTCCGTCTGTCTGGCGGATTGATTAACATTTTGCAATATCGCCATCCTGAATTGTAAATGAGCTAAGTCCTTTTCTATGCAACTCTTCACTCTTAGTCTACGTTAACTCAAAATTATGTTCAATGTATTTTATTTATAATGTTTGATTCTTATATATACTAAAGGGTGTCCAAACAAGAACTCAAGATTTAAATTTGGCGCCATTCATTGTTTGACATTTGAACAATTGTTATTGTTTGCTGGTAGAAGGTACGAGGTTAGTAAAAATGGAGCGCTACACGAATGAACAACGCATTCTCATTGTGAAATTGTTTTACCAAAATGGTGAAAGTTTTGCGGCTACAGTTTGCAAATTCCGATCAATTTGGGGTCACAATAAAGCTTCAAAAGAGTCAACTGTAAACAGATTAATAGATAAATTTGCCAAAACTGGGTCTGTTAGTGATGTAAAGACAACAACGCGCCTTCGACCAGGTCGATCGACCGAAAATGTCGCAGCTGCATGTGATGATGTCGCTCAAACTCCATCCACCTCAATTCGGCACCGAGTTCAGCAAATTGGTGTCTATGCAGCGAATTTTGACGACAGATTTGCATCTTCATGCATACAAAGTTCAATTGACTCAGGAACTGAAGCCAGCTGACCATGGACAGCGAAGGGAGTTCGTTAATTTGGTATTGGAGAGACAACATGAAAATGTTGATTTTGCCGATAAAATCATCTTCAGTGACGAGGTGCATTTCCATCTTGATAGCTTCGTCAATAGGCCAATACGTTAATAGAGGAAAACCCTCGAGTGATTCACGAGAAGCAAATGCATTCTCAACGTGTCACTGTGTGGTGTGGATTTTGGGCTGGAGGAATCGTTGGACCTTTTTTTATGAAAACGAGGCATATCAAGCACAAACAGTCAATGGTGTTCGGTATCGTGAAATGATAACCAGTTTCTTCGTGCCTAGAATTGAAGAAATGAGTGTGGAGGGCATGTGGTTTCAACAAAACGGCGCCACATGTCATACAGCCAGAGAAACAATTTAATTGCTACATCAGTCATTTCCCGGTCGTGTTATTTCGCGTTTTGGAGACCAGAATTGGTCGTCTAGATCGTGCGATTTAACACCATTAGACTTTTTTCTTTGGGGTTTTTTGAAGTCGATGGTTTACGCGAATAAGCCGACGACGACTCGAATCTTAAAAGAGGAAATTATACTCTGCGTTAATGAAATATCGCAGCATTTATGCAAAACAGTCATTTTATTAAAATATCGCGTGTGTGCAATGTGTTGATCTTATTCTGTCTACTTTATGATATAATAAAGTTTCACGATTTTTTTAAATATCTGTGTTTTATTTAAAATTCAAATCTTGCGTTCTTGTTGGGACACCCTTTACAAAAATGCACTCATTACAGTTAATCTTTTGTGAGAGCAGAGTTTGTACGTTGAATTCATTACTTAGCTATTGAAGATTAGTTGCGGCAGATTTCACAAAATTCCCTGAAATCATCAACAACATATGTGCCCATAACATATTGTTAGCTGAGAGTGAGAAGATACTAAGTCCACTTTTTTACGAGAGACAAAGACCGTTCCGGAGTATTTTATTGCAAATTATCTTGAAAACTTCAAATGCTCTACTTATTTAAGCAGCAAGTGAAAATAATTTGTGGTGTGATAAGTTAATTTGTGTTAATATTTTGGTATATCTTATAGAGAGCAACATTCATTTTTGGATTTTTTGAACTTACACATATCAGAATCGAAAAATGAAAAAAAAATTAAAACATTATTTTAGTTACTTTTCAAAATCAAGCTTATTATAAAAAACTGACTTCTGCTCTAAGCCGTATTTACATATATTTATCAACGCATGCATGATGCTGTTATTTGGAAGTAATCACAACCACATCACATTTGGAGACATCAACGGCAACCAACGCATTACGTCGACAACGTATAACGTAATTACTTGTCTTATTCCGGAATGAAATGCAGCATTCTGCCATGCTAGCTGAACGTAGTGGTATTCACTAACAGCATAATTATTTATTTATTCAAAACAGCATAATTATTTACCTTGTCCGGAAGGAAATGTATGCAGCATTCTGTCAAGCTTAATAAAATTTATTGTTAAACATTGGAATACATTAAGAGGAAAATGTGCTTAAGCACTGAAATTGTTTACGATAATTAAATTGTTTCGAAATTCAGCAATAGAAAAAAAATTGTAGGGATTAGAAAGGTAAATTTCGATAAATCAGTTAATTCGTATCGAAGGTACTAGAAGGGGTGTGACGGTGCCCTCAGTTTTAATTCTCAAAACTTAGATCCTCAAAAGCACAGTTTGTTCCCAAATTTGAATAACTGCAGAATAACTGCTTTAAAGAGCCTATGAATATGTCAGTTAAATTGGCCATTTGAGTGTGAGGTATTAAAAGCGTCGTGGTTTTAAATCAATATTTTGGACAAAACTCTAAACTAGTGAAATTAAAAATTACAGAGCAAACATTTAACGAAACCTTAGCTTAACAAGAGCTCAACATGTGCCAAATTCGACTAAAGTTAGTGCAGCTCTGTACAGGTTATGGATCCATAAGGATTAAAGCGGGAGGTTGCAGAAGGAAGTGGTAAGTCGGTTGATTTTCTCAAATTTTCCATATAATGAGTAAAAATAGGAAATATTGCGGAATTACTGGAGTCATGAGGGAAAACTGAATTTCAGAATTTCAAAAAATAGGCTAAAAATTTTATTTCCTTTGGTGAAGGTATAAAAATAGATTGTTTTGACACAACTTTGCTGGTAGAACCCATACGAATGACTAATTTAACCCATGTATTGTAGCTTCATATCTTTCAAGTTATTGTACTGAATTCAGTCAACTTTGGCACACTCCCATAGAAGTTTAACTACAAACTTTATTTTCCCCAAGTAATCGCAGCAGGGACTTGAAAGTTATTGCATTGTAATGTTTGTGTAAAAATCTATCGGGTTATCACTTTCTGGTACCTCCTATATAAATGGCATAATTTAATTCTTATACTCCTATTGTCATATCTGTCTCACCATTGCATTAAATTCAATATAATTTAGCAAACATCAAGCATTTATGTAGTTCTTTGAACGAAAATATACTGCACTGTCATGCTCATTAAAGCACAACGCATACAAATGGCCTGAATTTGCAAAAGTTAATGTTTTCTCTGTAATTGGAAGACTGTGGTATATTACTTTTTGGTTCTCTCATTGTGTATTAATTCAGAAAATTTGTTACGCACATAACCATTAAGCATGTCATTTTTTGGGCTCCCCCGCCATTGTGCATCGAAGAAAATGGACATTTGGTGAACTTTTATGCAGGTGAGTTCACCTGACCGAAATTTATGTACTTTTTCCAATCAAAAAGTCAAAAGCATAATTTAAAACAAATAAAAAACTTGATTGCAAGCTTTAGACCAAACTGTATCAAAAGTTAAGATAATTCTTATCGCCGTTTAATGCCGCTGTAAAGTCGGCGTTGCATGCGATTTTAGCCGTTCTAATTCAAATGCTTTCATAGGAACCAACCTTCAAAATTTATAGACATTTATAAACGTTATGATGTGTAGAGTTGGCATAAATAACCAGCAAGTAAAGAATCAAAGTACTGGAAAAAGACGGAATAATTGCATTAGTGATACGATAGCAACACATGTCGATGCTTTAATTCTAGCCAAAAAGATTATAAACTTCTTAAAATTTGTATTTATACACGAAGGAAAAATAATTGTCTTTTGTTTGGAAAATTAATCATTTGAATTAATGTTTCGATTTTAATCATCATCATCCAAATTTGTTTAGTATTACTAACCAAATGCTATATGATATCCTGATGATTTTATGGATTACTACTACTATTGCATTTGATTTGCTTTGAAAGCATTAATTGCCGTAGAAATTGAAAATAATTTGTTTTAAAGGAATAATTACGAGTATTTGCTCCCTTGGCAACATAATGCTAACTTCATTATACACTCACTGGAAGGAATGAAGGTATATTAACATATACGACCAAAACAACATCTTCAAAGAAGCGTCTGAAGTACCAATTTTTATTTTGCCAAATGTGATACATAAAGATTTAAATTGATTGAGTAACGTTTATCCGTCTGGTTGGCTGGCTAATGCACAAGATAGCGGCTGCTAATTTTTACTAAACTTTTTATTTTACCACCTTGTAGCAGCGAATTTTGGTATCTCCAATACAAATTGACCGAATTTCAGAAATTCAGGTATTCTCTGAAAATCCACATTCGTAGACTGAATTAACTTGATTTTTTTTTTTTTTTTTTTTCATTGCATTTGCTTGATAGAATATGAAGAAATTTATAGATTAGCCTCCCACCTTCTGACACATTCCATTTGGCCCATACATTCCGAAATTCCTGTCTCTTACATGGTTGCACTAAGTTTAGTCAAATTTGTTACCTCCCATACAAATTGGCCTATCTGTCGACCTTGATTCGTAATTGCTTAAATGTTTGATAATTATATTACATTATAAAACTTCGTAAAAATCAACCACATAACCATGCCTTCTCCGATAACTGTCGTACAAACTGCGTGATTTTTCTCCCATGTTCCAAGATTCAGATCTTTCCTTGTATTGCTTAAAATTCGGTATACATAATTCAATATTTATCGACTCACCATGTCCATTCCGGTGCAACTAACAGCTGGATGAAGATATATTGAAAGTCAGTTCACCTGACTAAAATTTTTATACTGGTTGATGTTTCAGTCATATCTGCATCTGTTTTGTAATGAATATTGTGATGTTTGGCATGCAATGGTTTTGCTATGTAGTCAACAAACGTCCTTTGGTGTGCCGTTGAATTTTAAATGGTAAATTGTATTTTGACTGAAGTATTAATTTGGCAGGAAAACAAATTCGAGTTTTTGTTGAAAGATAATTTCAAAGTTTTTATTGAAACAATTATATTTATATATACAGCCTGTTTCCATAAGGCGTCCAATCGTCTGTGAACGAATCGTTTGTGAACGTGAGCATTGTTAAGAGGGTGTTCGTAATGAATTAAAATAAAACAAGCAAAATTGTAACTTTCTCAAGTTCTTAGTTTGGGAAATTAGGAGGACCACTGATTTTTCCTAAACCGGCCGATTTGTATGCGTGGTCCCCTATGAGGTGTGGCAGCGCATTATATTTGCATTCGCAATAGAAAATGCCTGATGCAAGCGCAATACAGTACAATTGAATTGAAAATACGAGCCTAAGAATGTACTCGTATAAGTTAAGTAAGCTAACTTTTTTTTTTTTTTTAAAGTCGATTATTTTCACATTTTACCCAGAATTATAACACTATATAACGGAAGAGATTTTGAGTAATTTCAGGCCACGAATTGGAAATTAGAGTAGATAATCAATCAATACAATAATCAATTTGATATGCGGTAAATTTGGTGGAAATGATTGGATGAGCCATTTGTATGAGAAAGGGTGTGGCTACTTGATCAATTTTTTCAAAATGTTATAGAAAACTAAAAAAAAATGCATAAAAATAGATAGATTAATACAGTCTACTAATTAGAAATTACAGAGAATTGATTGTCGCTGTCGTTGTCGTTTTGAGGCCATAGTTTGGTAACTGCTCGATGTGTGGCAAATTGGAATACATTTAGCGAAAACGATATACATCAAAGAATATACGAAATAGATTAAATTAGTCATTTGCATGGGAGGTACCATATGGGGTGTCTTTAGTCTGTCGATCTGGCAAAATATTAGGCTGTGGCAGGTTTCAAAAAGTTCTATAAAGATTTAAGGCACTTGTCGTGTCCACCAGCCAGACATCCAGCCAGAGAGTGGGGCGATGGTCATTTGATTTAAGAATTCATTTCACGTATTTGATCAAAAGATATTTATTACCTTAAGCGCTTTTTCCCTGTGAATGATATATGTTTTCATTCATCCTTGTGAAGGTATAAAAAAATAGACATTAATAGTTGCAATTCGGTCTTTGATGAAGTTTTGAGTGCATTCAACTTGCTTGTAGGAAGATCTCCTTCGATTTACTCTGCTGTGAACAACCATTATTTCAACCGATAATATACTTTAACAAGAGATCTGTCCAAATTCAATAATATTTTTCAATGGCCATGTAAGACACAATCGGCTCATCATTTTGCTTAAAGTTTTCAGAACGCAATTTCATCAACCAATATTGGCATGTGCGTTCTGTTAAGACAACTAAACTATGAATGTCGCAAATATCCCGCTTTGCCTAATCAATTTGTTTTTTTAGCTTCTTAGTTGCTTAAAAGGCCATTAAAATAGCATAAACGGTGCATTTTTTATGAATACGAACGATAGCAGGTCATAACTGGCAGCCTATGTTATTCAATAGTTTACAGTAGGTGACGATTCCGGGTATTCTAAACACTCTTCTTCACATGTAAATAACACATAATTACAGTTTATTAACTCTATAAATTATTATAAACTGGAAAAATATCGTAGTTGCATATTTGAAGAAATTTGTAGTTGATTTACAACGATGTAAAATGGCTTTACTTGTTACTGACAATTAATTTATTGATTGTCATTTATTGATTGTCGTCGAAGGCACTTTTCTTAGATTTTATGTTAAAATAAAAATTAGTACTAGTACTGATTATAAATTAGTATTATGGTAAAAATTATTATTGATTTATATTTTCAAAAAATAAAAAAATCATGATTTTTGTTGGTGGTTTATAAAATTTATAATATATATTAGAAGAAAATATGAATATCTTCGTTGGCAGAGTATTCCGTATTTTTATACCATCACCAGGATTAGTAAAGGTTCATACGATATTTGATATGAAAAAAATGTAACATCCAGAAAGAAGAATCTAAGGTATCAAGTATGCTTTAACCAAACGTATTTAAGTCGATTGAGCGATGTCCGTCTGCCTGACTTGCTGGCCATCTTTATGAAACTTTTCCAAATTTGACACATTCAATATTTTGTCGAATCGTAGCTGAGGATTGTAAATGTGACATGTCGGCCCGCCTCTTTTAGTACTTCCAATAAAAGAAGTTTATTTAATAAAATGTTTACATTTTATAACTTGGCTTTTATTCGTTTGTCTGAGAAAATCAAAATCGTGGTGGTTTTTTATTTCTTATTTTTAATAATAAAACAAAATTCTGTCATGATTTGTATTTGTAATTTTTAAAAATAAGTATGAAAATTAAAACTTAAAAATAATTGTTGTAATTAATTCGTGCAGTGACATTTTTGTATACTTCATTTCCTCTTAGTGTTTTTTTTTTTTTTTTTTGTTTTTTGAGAGTAAACTTAAGACCATATGTTGCTTAACTATTGTTGTTCAACCAGGTGCAGTTGCATATAATTCATAGAGATATACGAGTACTAATTGATTTCTGAGCTGTTCAATTTTATTATGAATTAACACCATTTAATATCACCCAACTTCTCTTGCCAGTGGCTTGAATGATGTCGGAAAGCCAAAAATCATTCCTTTCCAGTGGCCTTTCTTTCATACTAAGCTAAGTTCTAGGCAAGACTTATTTCATAGAACTGGTTCGCCGCCAGTACAGAAACTGACGGTATATTTCCACTCAACGTCCTTTTGAGCTAGTGCGAAAGTGTGTGCAGTGCCAGAATAAATGCCTTCGTTCTTATAGGAAAAAAGTTTCAATTGAAGCACAATAAAAAATCATTATTTTTGCAGTTCTCTGCTTAGAATTTCAATCAGTTTGTAAGAGTGGCGCCCTAAGGGGGAAGCAATGCAATCCGGAACTAATTTTACTAAATGCTATATGCGTACTAGTTACATATATATTGAACTTAGTGTAATTGAGTGGAAAATATGAATGCAGACATTAAAAAAATTCCCTTACATTTCATGAATAAAATATGGGAGAGCTTTTCAGAATTGAGTGAGCTTACACGCATTCTATTTGTACACTCACTCAAACAAAGCTACAGTTTAACAACGATTCCGAACGTCAATTTGAGAAGCATTTACAAGACTTGTCGATTACTTGACTACTCGACTACTCGAAATGTTCGTCAGACACATCGAGATGACCGCCGCTCAAATTATGTTAGGTGACTGTATGCGGGATTAAACCCGGGAGCATGCAAAAAAATGTCATGTGATAACCATTACGTTACGTTAGAAAAAAAAAATTAGTATAAATCGATCAATTTATGTGGGCGATAACAAGAGCAGTTTGCAAGCAGAATCCATTTTAATTTTCAGAGCTTTGTTCAGAACAAAATTGACTGCATTTCGTACAACTTTTTGGATCATGAGGGTATAAATTATGAATATAGATTAATTCAGTCATTTATACGACGGATAACGAAAAGGGAATGGTTACTTGATCGGGTATCCTCAAAGAATAATAACTAAAAATAATAGATAAAAATGTGGACTACTACCCACTAATTGGAAGTTACAGCGAAAGTGTGGAAAGACGATCCGTTTTCTATCTGATATTCCACTTTAGCAAACGTTCCATGTATAATAAATTTGACCAACTTTAGCACAGCTGTATAAAAGATTTGAACTTAAGCATGTGTGGCGTTAAATAGTCATTTCTACTAGAGGAAGTGTCTTAATTACTAGGTCGATTTTTTCAAATTCTATTAGGCAATGAACAAAATCTTAGACCTATCAATCGGACAGACGGACCTCATTCAATGGACTTAAAACATGATGCACCACATTTGGTCAAAGAATACCTCATATGCTTCTTTTTGGGTGTTACATTTTTCCACATAAAACTAAGGTATATTTAATCATCGTATTTGTCATAATGTACAAATTATGAGATAGCCACAGGGCACACATGGTCAGCCCATGAATATCAGTCATAAGCGGCTGTGTGTTTACTTATTTCAATGACGTGACATGTTTATAACTCGGAGCGGAGCATTTTCGGCTATAAATCTCTGCGGGCCTGCTCGTCCTACCGCTTCAGAAAATTACGCTCGCTATTGAACATCAAGTTTAAAATTTTCTCATACAATGACACAATGGCTCAAATGCGCAAGTGCATAATAAAAAAAAAAACTTGCTTTTGTGCATATTGCAGCTGAATTTTAACTAAACATAAATAATTGTTTAACCATCTTGTTTTCGGTTCGGTAAACAAAATATTGCTTTAATTGAGTGAATATTATTTTCACATTTATTGCTCTTTAATTGTTTGTTAAATTGAACATCAATGAAATTTTTGTGCCATATGAATAATTTTTTTCTTTATTTTTTTCGCAAATACCTGCATTGCACAACTCACTCCATCAACTTGCATTATCAATTTATTTGTTATTAAAATTCTCGTGGTTTCCGTTTTATCCTTTGTATTGACAGAGAGGCTTGAATTGGCGAATTTGCCATATTAAGGCAGAATGTCTGTAAAAAATGTGCACCAATTATATTGTTAATTCAGACAGACTGTAGATCCGGTATAGACGTTTCACTCAGTTGAGTTGACTTACACATATCTTCGACCAACTTCCATTTACATTGGTGCAGAATTGCAAAGAGCACAAGAAGGGAGACAGTAAATCGTTAAGTTCTTATAAAAAATTTCTCTCAATTAAGGCACAACCAGTATAGAAATTTTAGCCAATTAAACTAAAGTACACGCATCCTCATCCAACCCTCTTTTGCGTTGCTGCAAAATTAGGTACCTTCTGGATGCTACGTTTTTGTCTAATTATATGGAGATTGCATGTATTCATTCGAGTAAAAGTATAAAGATCATAAAAAAATATAGGCGATATTCGCATTTCCAAATTGACCTAATAACCTTTTATTGTATTAAATTTAAAATAATAATAACAATTATTACAATTATTTCTTCTTCCGTGCTTAGATTCTTTATTGTTCGCTTTGGTCCGCTGCCGTCCTCTTCTACTTCACCAAACCAAGTTCAGATAAAGTTTTCGAAATCTTGTCATTCCAGTCGATCGTTGGGTTTGCCCAGGTTTGCACCATCGAAGAAGTTCGGACCCCAAAATTTCTGTAATTTGATGAGCTCCGTCACATTGACGACTCCATAGCTTACAAAGCTGATAATCTGTAATAATGATGATTTTACTCTGTGTGTTCATCTAGTATTCCAAAAACAGTTTCGTCAGCCAGAGCTATTACCAAGATTTTGCGCTATAATACACTACGCAGTTAGGTAATGGCCATCATCTCCAAATTTTCGGCCTAACACCTATTTTATCAATAGAACAGGCAGAACAAATGTAGATAATATCAAAGATATAATTGTCAAAGTTCGGGCTGCCCCTCAAAGGTGTAGGATGTTCGTTCGTCCTATCATTAGTATATGGTTAATTCACCAGGTCACTGGCCAGGCCGAATCAGGTCTTCTAGGTAATGCTTTAGTCTTTTAAACAATGTATTGACATATTACTGATGGCTAAAACACTGATCCGGCGGTAGTTTTCAAACACACTTAGATCGCCTTTTTTCAACACAGGATAACATAATATGCTAAGCTTACAATCATTCGGCATGCACTCGTTTAAGTACAGAGTGGCGCACCAATTGTGCTACAGTAAGCAATTCAAACAACTTTTTTTTAATCAATGTACTCCATTTATTTTTATTGTATAGAATATTCAATTTTATTTTACATAACAATTGATTTTGAAAATGATAGACCGTAAATGATCTTCACGCATATGCGACACCTGATCAGAAATCTATTGATTGCGGCCTGAAGGGTTGCAGTCGGAAGTTTCAAGTGAAGTTTTAACGGACTGCTTCAATTCAGTCAAATTCTTTCGTACCGTTTTTACATTTCTTGCTTGACATAACTCCTTAAAAAAGTCTGGTGCAGCCAGGTCTGGTGACCTTAGGGGCAGGGGCAAAGTGGAGTTTCTGGACATTTATGTATTTGCGTATTTTTGTTGTAGCTGCGCTATAATCGGTCTGGCTATGTGTGCAGTTGCTCCGTACGGCTCGAACCAAGTACAGTTGGAACGGATACGTCTTTGACACAGTTCTGGGTAAAAACACTCCTTCAACATCTTCAAACAACTCATTGACAGTTACTGTTACACCATTTTCCTCAAAGAAATATGGTCCCACAATGCACCTTGATGAAACTGTGCACACACAGTGATTCGTTCTGGGTACAGTTCCGTCTCATGGAGTACTTCTGGATTAGATTCAATCCATGTACGGCAATTTTGCTGGTTTACATTGCCGTTTAGATCGAAATAAATCTCATCAGACAATTTACAAAAAGCAATTTATCAAGCTGATGTATTCTTCAGCTATTTCAGTTATTTTCTGGCAAATCCAGATGGTTTAACTTGTCTGTAATTTGGATTCTGTACGGAAACAAGTTTAAGTTATCATGAATTATCCGCCGTAATGACCGTCTGCTAACTTCAATTTGGATTAGCCTGTTTTGACAATGCTACGGTCGCAATTGTGGATTGAACCCATACACAGGAATATCGATGGCACGGTCTTCGTGAGATGCTTTCCGATTCGGTAAATATGTTTACCCACCTCATAATGCTCCATCTATTCGGAGGAGTGCCGCCAAACTCCCGCCTAAATTCTCTTTGGACTGAAATGAAGGACTGCTAAGATGGTATCGCTGTACTATCAAAATTCTCTTTTCGGTATTCCAACCAACCGCCATCCTTTATTACGTCGATATTTTTCACGTCTTTTTCAATTAGTTCCCTCCCAGCAAGAATACATTGCAAATAAATTATAAAAATATTAGAAAATGTCTGAAATATTCCATTATTTACAGAGACTGGCTTAGATTTTGTAAGGCAAGTTCATTTCTTTCTTCCTCTTCGCATACGTAGTGTGTAGACTTTGGACCATTTTTCCGGTAAAAAGCTGTATTAGTTTATTACTTTTTTCATTTTTTTGTAGGCATGGTACAGTTAAATCTGTATGGAACTTCTTATAACCTGGCACAAACTAATATTCTGCTTAATCGTTGTCGGAAATTGTAAATTTAGGATATCGGTCAGGCCTTTCTGATACTTCTCATCCCTGGTAGCCCCCGAAACTTATGATACCAATATTACATTAAATGCCCGAAATGTCTATTGAATTGCTTCATACTGCTTGGAACAATTTGAAAAAACTGACAGGCTCATCAGACGGAAAATACTAAGATGGGTTGTGGCAATGCTATCTACATATATTTTCATTCCCAGGGCTTAATTCGACAAACGCAGGATTTGTACCTAATCTAACTAAATTCTGTAAAACAGCGTGAAGAGTGTGAAGCTGGGCCTCGCTAACTGACACAGAACGCTCGTCGTTTTCATTGAAAAGGGTACAAGGGTAAATTAACAAACCTAAAGTTAAAACAATTTAAACGATGCTTTATTAGCTTGGGCATATAAACAATTCGGTGGAAACCATTGAACATTTCAAGAATACTCGGCACCATCCTATGAAACTCACGAAATACAAAGTTTTTTTTTACAAGAAAAAGCTGTCAGCTTAATTTTTTCATACCCTCCACAATTATACCCATTGGACTTTTCCATATGGTATATTCTGGAAGATAAATAAAATCAGGTCTTCGAACAATAACAGAATTTTCTTAAAATTCCAAATGTTTTTACGATATAATAAATTTGAGGTAGTTATCGATTTAATCCACTAAAGATCAATTTTATATGTACCGGAGTTATAGGTGGCAGAAAATAATTATATCCAAAATTATATAAACAAATTTTAAAATTATTTGCGTAATATACTCGAGTATTTGCGCGTTTATTTTATATATGACTATTTACAACTAGTAGAATACTGAATAAGGTGATTGAAGGAACTCGGAAGGAACTTGCAACAATTTTTCGTTCGATTTTCTGTTGAAAACACTACAGATGACACACTATTCGAGGTAGATCACCGATAATAGACGGAAAAATGCGCAATATTCGTAAGAGGGTCAAGTCCCGTATAAAACAAAATCGTCAGCCTCTATAAAAATGATAATTTATCAAATTTTTCCCAACAATTTTAATAATTACGCAATATTTGGAAGGAATCGGTGATGTTGAATGGATAAAAATGTGTTTCGTGACTTTTTAAATCGATTGAGCCATGTCTGGGTGGCTGATTGAGTGACACAATAACTACCATAAATCTTTATGGAACTTCTTAAAACTCAACACAGCTTAATATTTTTCCAGATTGCAGGAAGGTATTGGAAATAGGCTACATATATCGGTCACCTCTTCTTATTTTCCTCTGTTAGCTATCTTTCTTGTAGTTGTACTGAATTCATTCAAATTTCGCACACATTTTGCGTTTTGTAAAATAAGATCTAGAAATAAAAATGTCACATCCCTTCTGATACCTTCTATACAATTGGCCCGTTTATCGAAATTTAATTTTTCTTTAATTTTTTTTCAATTATGCTGCACTAAAGTACAAAATAGTTTCTTCTTTCTTTCGTTCTATTGCACTAAACTGAACATAAGATTATGCCCTCATTAAAAAATTCTATGAAATGCGTTCATCCCTCCGAGTGAAATTTCACAAAATTATAACTTAAATTTTAACTAAACTTAATTGTTATAACTTATTACAACTATCATAACTTACCATCCCTCTCCTAAAAATTATAGAGAAACTGATACTTATTATACAGAATTTAGTACAATGGAGTGAAAGATATGAGCATACAAAAATATGGGAATTTGTCTTGGAAATATCGGATAGGGCGTGGTTATTCTTCCCATTTTTGTAATATTGAATCAGATATTACAATTTAATCCGGGTTAAGATAGTGCAAAAAAGGTGCAGACAAATTGAATTTCGATAAATTGATCAATTCGTATGGGGAGTCTCCGAATGGGAGTGAATATATTATACATTCTCGAAATTAAGTTTATAAGCATATAAATTGTGTGCAACTGTTTTGAGGAGGTATGAAGCTAGGAATAAATATATTAAATCGGCCATTGGTATGAAAGGTACCAGTAGAGACATAATTACTTCATCGATTTTTATCGATTTCCAACAGAGAATGCAAACCAATATAACAATCAGAAATCTAAATTGCTGCACTCTACAACTTAAAGAGTTACGGAGAAGAAACGAGTTTCAGAAAATCTTCAAATTTATTTGAGAGGTACCTGGAAATGTAGTTCATTTTCATTTTCACACCTTGCTATCAAATTTTATTGAATTTCGTATAACTGGATAAAGGTTATGAACATACGTTGTATGTGTATGGGAAATAGTGTAATGGCTCGATTTTTTTAAATTGTATCAAACATGATGAGAGCAATACGTTAGCCAAAAATGTTGGTTGCTGCTGCCTGGCGGTTGTGAGTTACAAAGGGAAAACTGAGTTATTGAAAATCGGTAAATTTGTATTATAAATATTAGAAGAGGCGGACCGACGCAGCGCATTTACAATCCCCGGCTATGATCTGGCAAAATATTACGTAAACTTTTAGGAAGTTTCGTAAAAACTCACGGTTAACCTGCCAACCAAACAGACGGACAACGCTCAATTGACTTAAAATAGTCATAAAACATATTTGGCCAAAATATATGTACTTCATATTTTGTCCACTCTTCTAGGTATTAAATTTTTGCTGGAACAAATGATATATGCCCCCATTTCTTTGGGTGAAGTTTCAAAAATGAAATATTCAACTAGCAAAATTAAGTTCATACGTTGCGAATAGGAAAAAGCCGTTTATGGCACACTCGCTTATCTGAATATGAATGGGTATATCATTCACGCTGCGGTGGCGCCTTTCCAACTTTGCTCCTGCTCACTTGTTAATTTATGTAGGTTGTAACATCTGTTCAATTCAGCAAAATGTCATGTACGTCAGCATGTTGTCTGAAATTTTAATGCTGTTATGACATAACTGCTACTTCAAAGAGAATATTAGAGATTATCTTAGTATTAAGACTTTTGCTTAGGATATGGACAATGATAATCATATTTCGTACATATATTTTTATGACGGTTTTGAACATATGTATTTCAATACAAATATAAACGACGTAATAAATGTTATGATTTCATTGTATTTACAGTTGTATTTGCTTGCATGTTCAACAAATCCATAAAGATAATTTTATAATTGTCTTGATACCTATATGAACAAAGCATTAACCATATGTTCATTAAGACAAAATGCAAACCACAAATTAAGAAAATATCTTGCCACCCACTTACACTTGTTGTTTCCAAATGTAGGTAATTTCCTGTGTAAAGGTTTGAGAAACATTTAATATGAGAAACATTTAGAATAATAAATCACTCAAGTTTTCATACTTACTTGTCAGTATACAACTCACACGTGACTTACAATGGGCAGGGAAAGCCATCATCAAATGAAGACAAAAACTTTGTATGGGTCAATAGTAGCTCACCATAACTGGGCAAAAGGGAGTAATGGTAGTTGATGTGGATTAGATGGAAGTCATCATGCGCACATATGATGTTGCTGTGGACGTTTTGTACATATGGCGTACTCGTATTATGTCTATGGACGATATTATATAATTTGCAAAAAAATGTATGAAAAATCTGTAACTTATAAATGTTAAGTAACACTTTAAAAATCGTGACCGGTGACGCAAACCATGAAAGTCGAGAAAATCCAACATTATGTGCACTGACCATGGCAATGGAACAATATATACTCGTATGTAATCAAATTTCTGCTCATATGAAGTCGTTTAACGAGGTTAACTCTCAAATTGTGTAGCCAAACAAGCGGTGTATTTGGAATGGACTATATTATAGTATGTTTTTGTTCCAATTTTAATACTGATGATCATGGGCAGAGGGTTATATCGTATGCAACATTTTTAAAGAGAAAGAAAGATGGTACGCATTTAGATTTTTACGTTTAATCATGCACAAACTTCTAAATGTATTCTTTTATCTTTTTACCTTTATATATGTATAAATCAGACCAAATCTGACAGATTTACACCCAAGCTGTCAATCTGACAGATTTACACCCAAGCTGTCAGATTTGGTCTGAAGATTCACTTTGGAACTTAGGTTCCGTGAGAGAGATTGGAGGTTTTGTGGAAGAACTTAGGTTCTTGGTGGGATGTGCATGCTTACGAGGGGTTTCGTACTGGAGTAACTTACATTATTTCGGGGTTTATTCGTATGTTGAGAGTGGCTGGCGAATTGGTCCGGTTGGCTGCTGGTGGAAAAAGAGAGCAAGTACCTCGCTGATTTCAATCAGGAGACCTCCGTGCCTCGCTTGTTTGCCTAACGGCGTAACAAAAATAGGGGTTATATAAACATGATGTTTATACTTACCTTTTTTTTACCAAAACTTGTTATAAATAATGTTTATACTTATCTTTTTCTATCAAAACTTATTAAAAATGAAAATATAAGATCAAATTGTGCTTTATACTACCTTTTTGGCCCTTTTGGTATAAAGATATTGAGAATTGTTCATAAGGAAAATGTCAGATAATATTTAACGAAAGCCCAAAATTACACTTGTAACTACCATAAATTGTAAAACCAAAAAGTAGTTACTCTGCACAGCTCAAGCGGTAAGCATCACAGCTTCCCAAATATACTTATATTGACTTGAAGTTAATAATCTTAATTTCTTTTATTTCACAACCTACAACCAAATAATTTCGCAAATATCTTGAGAATATCTAATTAAATATCTAATTAAAAGGCGCCATAACATTCATCAGCAGGTCGACATGCCTTCCCAGCGGTACAGAAGATTACCTCAAACCCAAATATAGTCCACAACCTACTCTGGAAATTTCCAACCGGCTCCAGTGTCGATCACCACATCAAATTGATTGCAGCAATAACAACAACAGTCCATTTGCCCCAGCTGCAATCAATCAGCTGCTACTTCTTCACCCAATTTCATTCAGGGGTTTTTATAGTTACATGATTGTTTGAAGGGACTTTACAAAAGCAAAGAAATACTTAATTTTTACAATTTACAATACTTGCAAATTGTTTGATACAAGCAATTCGATGTAATTCAACCTTATTCGGTGTAATTTGATATAGTGCAATTTTAATTCGGAACAATACAATTAAATTAAAGTAAATAAATTAAATAAAGTAGAGGTTTATAAAGACATTACCCAAAAATGTTATCATAGACTCTTAAGGAAATATAAAGTCAGCTTTAATAACAAATTATTAAACTTTTTAGCATTTATTGAAGATTTAATAAGAAACGTATTCATAACGCACATTTTTGGCAATTGGACAAAAATCTGACTTTTCCGCGATTTTATATGGCCGTTTATGTCATGCAAACAAAGTAAACTAGAACCAATGTGTAAAGAATAAAATATATTATCCAAGATTTCAACTATTCTATTGGCAAATTGTAAACAATGCAGAAAATATAGGTTTAACAAGTGAAACAACGTTTTCTAAATGTACAGATGGAATATGCCAGCTACAAATTACATTTCAGTAATCGGAGACATAAATTGAACAAGGGCAAGAGCTTCAATGTGCCTATTTTTACATAATCACACTAACGAAATGAAGGAACAAATTATTTGATGCGTAAAAATATAACAAGCGGAACGCCTTTTATGAAACGTGCTACATAACTTTTTAAGCCGATTAAGCCATATCCGTCTGCTGACGATAACTTTAGCAATTTTGTATGAAACTTCTTAAACTTTTGCACAGACTAATATTTTGCCAAATTAGGGGTTGTGAATAGGCTACATGCATGGGCTATAACTACCAATTTGTGGACTGTAGCAACGTAAGTTTTTATACATTGCCGTGTTTTGCAAATTACCAATTTAACCCAAACATTCTTTCAATCACTTCAACTAAAATTGCCAATTTTGGTGACGATTTCTAAAATAGAGTCGAAGAATAAAAGTAGCGGAGGCCATGTCTTTACCTATTGTGTCGATTTATATTGCCTTGTAAAAGTTGAACATAGTCGATAAAGTAACAATGCCTTTTTTAGTATTTAGCATACAAATGATCGCTTCACATCTTTGAAACACTTGCACTGAAGTCATTCAAATTTGTACATTTGTTCAACTTTTTGCGCAGTTAACATATGTAGTTCTAGGAGTGAAAATTGACTACATTTCCACGCCCTTTGTTATGCCTCCCATAAGAATTGTCTAATTTAATCTAAACCCAAATATATAAATAAAATACAGATATTTAAAAAAAATCGTGAAACTTTATTATATCGTAAAGTACACAGAATGGAATAACACATCGGGCAGATTGCCGCCGCAGTTTTGCTGCCACACACGCGATCTTTTAATGAAATTTTCAATGACCGTTTTGCATAAATGCTGCGGTATTTCATTAATGCAGCGCACAATTTCATCTTTTAAGACTTGAATCGTCGTCGGCTTATTCGCGTAAACCATCAACTTCAAAAAACCCCAAAGAAAAAAGTCTAATGGTGTTAAGTCGCACGATCTAGGCGGCCAATTCTGGTCCCCAAAACGCGAAATAACACGACCGGGAAATGACTGATGCAACAATTAAATTGTTTCTCTTGCTGTGTGACATGTGACGCCGTCTTGTTGAAACCACATGCCCTCCACATTAATTTCTTCAATTCTAGGCACGAAAGAACTGGTTATCATTTCACGATACCGAACACAATTGACTATTTGCGCTTGACATATCTCATTTGCACAAAAAAGGTCCAATGATTCCTCCAGCCCAAAATCCACACCACACAGTGACACGTTGAGGATGCATTTGCTTCTCGTGAATCACTCGAGGGTTTTCCTCACCCCAAATGCGACAATTCTGCCTATTGACGGAGCCATCAAGATGGAAATGGGCCTCGTCACTGAAGATGATTTTATCGGCAAAATCAGCATTTTCATGTTGTCTCTCCAATACACAATTAAGGAACTCCCTTCGCTGTCCATGGCTGGCTTCAGTTCCTGAGTCAATTGTACTTTGTATGCATGAAGATGCAAATCTGTCGTCAAAATTCGCTGCATAGTGGATTTGGAGACACCAATTTGCTGAGCTCGGTGTCGAATTGAGGTGGATGGAATTTGAGCGACATCATCACGTACAGCTGCGACATTTTCGGTCGATCGACCTGGTCGAAGGCGCGTTGTTGTCTTTACATCACTAACAGACCCAGTTTTGGCAAATTTGTCCATTAATCTCTACAGCTGACTCTTTTTGAGCATTATTGTGGCCCCAAATTGATCGCAATTTGCGAACTGTAGCCGCAAAACTTTCACCATTCTGGTAAAACAATTTCACAATAAGAATGCGTTGTTCATTCGTGTAGCGCTCCATTTTTACTAACATCGTACTTTCTACTAGCAAACAATAACAATTGTTCAAATGTCAAACAATGACACCTCGAACACTTCGCCAAATTTAAATCTTACGCACGCTTTATTAGATTGCAATATTTTGGTAGAATGTAAAACAATCGACCGGATAACACCGTCTCTTCTGTACTTCCCATATGGATTGCCTTAGTTTAACTCTACATTCATACCTTTTGTTCAATTGCACAAAATTCAGTATAACTTAGCAAGCATAGGGCTTAGCAAATGGAAGTGACCTGCATTGCCCATCGCTTTAACGTATAATACATCACATATACCTATAAATTAGCCGAAGACATTATGACATTATTATTTAGCACATTTTATTGCACGTTACTTCACAAATTTTCTTCATAAGAATTTAATAATTTATCACATCCTCCGGCACTCCGCACGTTTTTGCGCAGTGATGATATGTATGTGTGAGTCAATTCACCTGGCTGAAGTTTCTGTACTGGCAATCCAAAACTAACAACAACAAGTCAATCCAAAACTAACAATACTAGGTAAAATCTGTTTCCCTTTCATAAAATGTTTTCCAAAAAAATTTATGGGATTAAGAAAAATTGAATCAAACTTTCCATAATTACTCTATAGTTAAAAATTTATCACAGCAGTTAAAGTTTGGTAAACACAATTTGTACCATTTTTGCCTCCCACTAATATTATACGATAGATAAAAAGAAGCACGAACATTTCATCAGTATCGATAATATTGCTAACCTAATATTTTCTTATAGGAGTCATTTAATTATTAAAAACTTCGCTTACAAATCCTGTTTGTTCTCTTAATGAAAAAAGTCGTCTTGTAACAGAAATTATATTTTTCAAGAAAAACGTTACTTGCAATATATTTGATATAAATACTCTGTTTGAAACGAAATCGTGCTTTTATAAAGTTTCTATATATATTATAGTATTAATGTTTTTAAAGCAGCATGTGTTTGTTGTGTACCGAATTTTCAGTTCTGTATCAATACAACACCTTTTAAAGCAGACCTCGTAGCACCGCAAATGTTGCGGCCGTCGTTTTAATATTTGTTTTTCGCAATTTTTTGCTACCACTTTATAAAGCATATTTCCATTTTTGCCATTTTCGAATGGATTTATTCTGCACATTACGCAGACTAAAGAGCGTTTTTTTGTTTTTGGCTAAAAATTAAATCTAATGTGTTCCACTCAACGGTAATGATGTAAACCTTTTCTAGTAGAGGTTTCGCTGCCTCCCTCTTCTGATGGTCTGCTATAAATGTGTGAATCTTGATATGGTCCGTTTTAGTTTTCACAAACGTTCGGTCGTGCCAAAATGAAACATTTGAGCGGAAAAATATCCATGCTGTGGTTTATTGAATTGATTACATTATTTAGTGTCATCGAATTATACAGTGCAATATCGACAAATAAATCAGAGAGTCTACTAGAATTCCAATATTGTTTACGAAAATCCAACCAACCTAATTTAAGAGAATGCATTGGCCGCAGTGCTATTAGTTTCTTGCAACGGTTCGATGAGAAGGAAAGTGTAACGTTGACGGAAGATTTTATAACTACCAAAGATGATAAGGCCTCAAGCAGATCCCTGGTGAATTTCTTAGATACCGATCCGGTGGATATCAGGTGAATAAATGTGCAATTTGATAAATTCATAGGGGATTATATGTCAAAAAAGTAACATGTATTTAAATTAAATATTCACTATTCACCTCTTATCAAATCAATATGTAAACCACAGAAGTATAGGTTGTTACATTTTCACCAGCTAACGAATGAAATTGAATCAAACTCTTAGATGGAGGTAAAAAAGTATTCGTTAAAAACTACAGGAGGCATCGAGAATATTTCCTTCACTTGTTACCAGTAATCATTTTCTTCATATGTAAGCAAGTGCTAATTAGAAATAATAATGAATAGGAATAGACAGTAAAAAAATTTTGAGACAAATATAAGGTGTAGTAATAGTAAATCCGTTATTTTTGCATAACATTGAATACTTTGCTTGTTGCTGTTGCCATTGTTGGAATTACTTTCAAATTCCATTATGCCTCTTATAAAAAAAAAAAAACACATTCCCATTAGCAAAAAAAGTGGGGAATTGATTTTCACAACTGTCCGAATTTTTCTTTGCCCGAATTTTTTACCGGCAGAACCATTTGCCATAGGCGGAAACCAGTGGTAATCACTTGGAGCCTGGTCCATATTATAAGGTGGATACATAAAAACCTCCAACCAATCTCCCCGTGATTTGGGTCACTTCCGATGGGTGCGGCTGGAAGTTATCCCAATGTAACACAATTCTTCTCCCATTGGCCAAATCTGCCCGCTTCGGGGCAATTGCTTCAATTCAGTTAAGAGCTCATACTAGATGATATCTTCAAATACACAGCAACATTTCCGACAGTTGGACATCAAAATTACCGTAATGGTAGCGACAAAACTGAAACATTTTCCATTATTAGAGAAAAACTGTAAGCTAAGTTCTCGATGTTTTTTTTTTTATAAAAATTTAACTTCATTATGAAATCATGTTTGCAAATGATTTATTGAAAGTATTGCCCATCGCTAGCTGCTGCAATTTTTCTCCATCTTTCTGGCCTCGTAGCTACTGTTACTTTTTCCCATCTTTCTGGCAAAGCTCGATTTCCGTCACATTAAAACTGTTCACCTTTTGAGGCTATTCACGATTCAAGCTATTCCTTGATGTCGTCATATGAATGAAACTGCTGATCAGCCAGAAAGTATGTCATCGAACGGAACAAGTGATAATCGGATGGCGCAAAATCAGGAGAATATGGCGGATGGGGTAAAACTTCCTATTTCGGCGTTTCCAGGTAGGTTTTAACGGGCTTGGCTACTTGGGCCCGAGCGTTGTCATGCTGAAGAATCACTTTTTCGTGCCTCACCACGAATTGTGGGCGTTTCTCGAGCAGAACATGACTCAATCGCATTAATTGAAATCGGTACCGGTCCTCAGTGATGGCTTAGCTTGGCTCCAACAGCTCGTAACAAACAACACCGACCTGGTCCCACCAAATACATAGCACACCCTCGAACTGTCGTCAACATCAAAATCACCGTCTTTGAAGCGATGGAACCAATCTCTTCACGTCTTTTCACTTGAAGCAGCATCTCCATAAACGTTTTGATGTCTTCGATTAAAAGAAGAAAATCAATACTTCTCGTATATGATGATTGTTTGGCGCAAAATCATACATATTCACACAACCAAAGGAATATGACTTCAAAAGAAAATCACTAGAAGATATGAATATAATAATACTTGGATTGAATCATTCATTTCTATGCAAGATACCGAAAGGAGAGAGGTTAAAAGACAGATTTCTTCAGATTTCGCGTAAATGATAGATTAAGAATTGTGGACGAAAATTGAGGTCGTTGCAGTTTGCGAATTAGGAATCACAGCGAAAAATTTAATTTCCGAATGTCGAACAACTTGCATGGAAAATACTAGTAGGGATGGGGCGATATTTATAACTTCCGGCCATAAAGATTTTGCGGAAGTAATCGTGTTCACCAGCCAGCCAGACGTATAGATTAACATCGTTCAATCGACTTAATATTCAGGAAACGCATTTGGTCAGAAAATAATTGGCACTTTAAACTCTTTCTGCAGGATATTTATTACGTTTAATGCCGACACGCAAAGACACAATAATCACAAAAAAAAAAAAAATATTGAGAAAGTTAGCACTGCGAATGGAAATGCACCGTGCTGAATTACTAAATAATATGTAAATAAATGAAATAATTCATTCAATTGTTCATGCGCATATATTGACCTACAAACTCGTTTAGGTTCACGATAAGATATTAGCTGACTTTTGTCCTAAAGCTCGTTCTTTATTATTCCATTTTATATCTATGCGTGGTAGCCATGAAATTAAATTTTTTGAGACTGTCAGTTTTTCTATCTACGAAAACCGAAAACAGATTCTTGCCAAAACTAATATTTTGAAAAATCGAAGGTCGTTTATAATTCGTTATTAGGAAGAAGCAATTCAGCGGTCAAATGTATTGGTTTTTGCTATCACAAACAATTGCACATAAATGTCGGCAAAATCTCAGGAACAGAATCGTACAAAATTCTACATTTTTTTCTTAACGAACCAAGATAGCACTTTGTAAAACAGCACAGCTTGAAAACTGACTTTGGGAACTGATTCGAAAAAAAGTACGGAAATTTTAATTTTGTGGAATGACACGACTATCTGAAGCACATGTGCATGGGTTACATCGTACGTTTACTCAACGGTTTTTCCCATTGCTTCGAAAGGGCCGTAGTAAATTGCTTTGGTTTTATTGAACAACATATGCCGTCATTCCTACGAGTGTAAAAAGTGTAAAGCACAATAAAAATGCAAAATTGTAACTTTCTTAAACTCTCCGTTTGGGAAATGACTTCTGATTTTTGCTAAATCGGCTAATTTGTATGTCTAGAAAACTGACTGTGTACTGGTTAATAAACTGCGGCTATCGTTCGCATGATCACGGGTTTAATCCCGCGTACAGCCACCACATCTCACGCATAGGATACAAAGGAGTTTGTTATAGAAGCCTGAGGAGCGTGGCAGTGCAGTACATTGCCATTCACAGTGCTAAATGCCTGATAGATCTCTATATACCGAATATAGTGTAAATGAATAAAATACACGAACCTACGAATATATAAATAAAACAAGGCAATTTGTGTGTGAGTTACCAGAGAGAACGTGATTATTCCGCTGATTTTTTTTTTTGTTTGCATTTTATCATTTATTTCATCACAATATAATTGACAAGAATTAAAGTAACTTCAAACTACGAATTAGAGATTGCAGCGGAAAATATTATTTCGGTGAATCGATCAAGTTTCGTGATTAAAAGTTAGTTTACCAAACGCGAGATACGTGTAAAATTTGTCCTCGTTGGATAAAACTGATTGACAAATATGGAAGTAGAAGCATCTTTTTATAGAAAATTATAATCTAATATAATAGGCAAAACCACAAGATATTTGGTACTTTATTCAACATATATCTTCATTCCTTGGAGTGAATGTATAATCATTAATTTTTGCAAAATCGACGATTTTTCTCAAATTTTACAAAGAGATACGATAAGCGCAATAGGCAAAAATCTAGGGTTATTAAATAGAAATGGATATTAGAAAAGATATTCGGCATCAATATATGACGGAGAAACAAAAAGCAGCGCGATAGTGCAGTTCATTTTCATTTCTAAGCTCAATTTTAACAAACATTTGATGGGAGCTAGGCTTGAGTGAATTAGCGGAAGTGAGTATTGGGTATGATCGTAAGAATATATAAAAATAGAGGGTAAATAATGAAGTCTATAAAACAAAATCAAAAAGTTAGACAATTTATAATAATGCAAACAATTTATGTAATGCTAACAATAATTGAGATAACTTCCGCTGCAACCTTGCCGGTAGACTTAATAACCAGTCCTGAAATTTCAGACAGGTGAATTGAGAAGAATTATATATATATATAATTTACTCGCAACTCCTTCATAGCAGACTCAATGAATTTTATCGAAATCGACCAAATTGTACAAATTTTGTGGAGCGCACTTCCAGTCGGAGAATTAAGTTTACAATATGCCTGATGCGTGTAATTGATGAAAATTCGTAGACTTAGTAATGGAATGGAATATGGATTAAATTGGGTTTTTTGAACATGTTTCCGGAAAAGGCGTTTGTACCCGAATGATTTAAATAATTGAAGTTTGCGATTAGTGTACAAAGTTAGTTATGATTTCAAAACCGCTGGTCTGGCAAGGCTGTCAGTTGTTAAATACTTGTCATATGAAATGATGTTTATTTACGATTTTGCATCTTGTAACAACCGCAAAAGTTGTTAAATCTTACTACAAAGATAGTGATTCAAAACGTGATTCAGCGCCACCGGTTTTGGGTTTAATGCATTAGAAATTTTCAGAAAGCGTAATTTTGGGGACGTCAAATGGCAACCAAGATCATGCGATTTGAAGCCTTTAGACCTTTTTCGTGGGGCTACGTCAAAGATCGTGTTTACGCCGATAATCCGCAAACATACCACCCGAAATTTGAGAAAAAGAATCATCAAAAGGATCCAGTGCTCCAACCAATACTGAGGCGGTCATTTAGATGACATTGTATTTAATAATGGGAAGGTCTAAGCATTATAAGGAAATCAAAGTTTCATTGAAATCATAGATTTATATGCGCTTTATTTAACTTTGCTTTTGTAACCGAAGAATGAACAACCCTGTATTAAAGCGGAAAAATTACATTCCCATAAATCGGTCCACTTTATATAGACCTACCAAAAGTAGTATAAAAATCTCTCCCTTTCCATTCCCATATAAAATATATATGGGAGGTGGCAGAATTTTACAAAGCCAAATATATATATATATATATATATATATATATATATATATAGCGACATGAAAATTGATATAATTTTGCCGGTAAATATGGGAATTTTAGGCAACCAGTAAGATATTGGTCACAATTTCCTTAAATGATTTCTATACGGGATAGAATGTTTGCAGATATGCTGGAAGATTTCACTATTCTGCAATTTTAATTTTGCTATTTTCTACATACATATATTTGAAATTAGAAACTGATATTGTGAGCAGTTTTTTTTTCTTTTCTTTTTTCTACATGTCAATTGCCCAATTACAATACGCCGCTACAATTTGGCACAATATTAGAGTCTTAGAGTCTTTCAAACAAGGCAACCAGAGACTTAAAAAGCCATGAAACGCATTTGGCCGAAAGACCTGGTTGTTACATTTTTGACTTATCAAATGAGTTATATATCACTTCTTCCTTCCCTCTCACTCTAGAGTAATAAAAATAATATTTTTGAATTGCCAAGAGTGGCTCACGTACAAATAAGGCAATTCGTGAAAAATCAATAGTTTCTCTAAAATTTGTAAGCGGTAAACAGTTCAATGAGTTCTTACTTTTTCATTGCGCGTTAATTCAAAGAATTTGCTGACAACAACCTCGTCTTCTGGTACTCCGCACTATTTGTAAGAACACGAATAGAAGTTGAATGAAATTATAAGTAAGTCAATTCATCTGGCTTACGTTTCTGTACCGGTTTCTATATTCATTTGAAAGATAAGACTTTCCTCTGCAATTATACAATAAGTGACTGAAAAGGATTCGGAAAAATTACTTAAACAAAACTCTTTCAACATTTTTAGTTAACACATTGGTGCCACATTTATCAGCTAACCTGTATTCCTGATCATTGTAAAAATATATGTTAACCAAAGTTTAACCTTCCGTCATAGATGCCGAACCACTTCTGGCAATAGGTTTCTTTTCATAAACAAAATAAGTTTAAAAAATCGGTAAAAATCGGCATTGTAGAAAAAAAAAACTTGTCCATACAGGGACAAAATTCATCTCTAAAAATGAATATTTTTCCTTTAATCGGAAATTAAGTGCAACCTGGCAAAAACAAAGTAAAGAGTGGTTTTTTAATCGTAGTTTTTTTAAAAATAGAATAAAACACTCAAATTTGCATCATATGTTACAATCTTTTATTGGAATCGATAAATTGATAATTTCATGTAAAGGTTGTCCGCGGCTCCGTATCAAAATGTCTATTCGGAAGGTCCAATTTTTCGCCACGTTTTCGAGCATTTCGGCCTATATTCCACCAACATCGCGTGTTATGTTACAGCATAACAGCGTCAATTGTGTTCGGCTTGTCCACATAGACTAACGACTTGACATAATCCCACAAGAAATAATCAAGAGGCGTTAAATCGCAAGATCTTGGGGGCCTACTCACAGGGCCAAATCGAGAGATAAGCTGCTTACCAAATTCATCCCTCAACGTATCTATTGTTTCATGAGCAATGTGGCATTTTGCACCGTCTTGATGAAACCACATGTCAACCAAGTTCAACTCAGCCAATTGGGGCAAAAAAAAAAAATAAAATCGTGTATCATGGCTCGATATCGTTCGCCGTGGACGGTAACGTTTTCTACACGTTCGTCTTTGAAGAAAAATACACCGATGATGCCACCAGCCCATAAACGAGACCAGATTGTCGTTTTTTTTTTCAGGATGCGCCGGTAATTCATTTATGACATGTGGCTGTTCACCACTGCAGATGCGACAGTTTTGTTTGTGTACGTATCCGTTCGGCAAGAAATGAGCCTTATCGCTGTACACAATTTTTCGATAAAAACAGCGGATTTTCATTGAGCTTTTGTAAGGCCCATTCACCAAAACTTAGACGTTGTGGTAGGTCATCCGTCATTCCATGATGAAATGACATAGTATACTGCACACTTTCCACTTTGACAGATGACGTTTGGATGCCATTACCAACCAGTGCTGCCAACCTGAAAAACTTAAATCTTAAAAAATTACCATTATTATGTCTGAAAATAAATCACAAAAAAAATATATTTTATACAATATAGAAAAAAATAATAATATTCTTTTGTGTATGTTAGACCGGCAGGATGGTTTTTTACTTGATAAAAAACTGGAATAAAATATCGTTTATGCCTTCTGCCATGGGATGGGCAGATGATATACTACGATTGTCTTCTTATACCTATCACCATGGAATGAGCGATATAATACGATTGTCACTCTTAGGACCACATGGAGAATATACTCATATATTCCTGGTCATTGTAAAAGTTAATGTCAATTTTTAAAAGTGCAAATGGGACTTAATCGTTTGAGCTAAATAGCTGAAATTTTACAGTGAAGTATATCACAGTAAGAGACAGGCGCAAAAACAAAAACTGGGCAAAAACAGCTTAGTAGGAAATATATGTCTTCAATGAATCCGTTTATGGAAAACAGAGTAATTTTTCAAGATTAAACGCAAATTTGATGTATTACACTCGTATATGCACTTATCTGCCAAATAAATAGCACACCACACATGAGAGAAGTCTCACAAGTATGCAAAATTAATCCATTAGAAAATTATAGGCCATTTACTTGCTAACTAAAATCAACATACCCAGATACGGCAAAGAACCATTCAAATCATTTACTTTTTAATGGAGTGCCCAAACTATGAGGGTGGTTATTGAAAAGTATGAATTAAAATGAATAATTAGTTGAGCAACATGCAAATGTATAATATACGAGTGGACAGAATTGATCCAGTAGAAAATAATATACAATAAAATTAAAATTGTTGGAAAAAGTAATGTTCTAATATTTTTTAACGTAATTACGTAATTAAAATTAAAATGCACTAATTGACAAAAGAGTTATCCACGAATTAAAAATTGTTAAAAATTGATAGAAAATTTGACTTATTGCAATCAGAAAGGGGAAAACCGATATACTACTTATGGTAAGAGAGTGGTTTTTACAGGCCCTCTAAACTGGCAATGAGTGAGAAAATAATCCACAATATTGTGTATTATAATTTTTGATGGAGGGCACAATGTATAGCCCCGCCCCTACAGAAGTATTGGCTCCCTTTCAACCTTACATCAGTCTACTTTTTCCCATTTTTATACCTTCACCCGGAGTAATGAAGGCATATACCAAAGGTATATATCATTTGATACGACCAAAATGCAACCTTTAGAAAGAAGCATTTAGAACGCAAAGTACCTTTTGATCCGTTTCATAACTTTTGATGTCGATTGAGCGATGTCCGTCTGTTTGGTTGGCTGGCTGACTAGCTGGTGGATACGATAGCAGCGGTAAATCTTTATGGAAGTTCTTAAAACTTGTTACACCCTAACATTTTTCCAGATATTAACGGGAGATTATAAATGGGCTATATCAGCCTACCTCTTCAGATACCTGCAATGCTAATTGACAGATTCAATTTCCTCGTTACAAGTCCTCATCTGTAATATGTGGGAACCCAGATTTTTGTTCGTTGCACTCTATAAATCTACGTATAATTTAAAAAAATCAACCGATTATTTCCGCTATTCTTGAGTTGATATCTTTTATGTAGCTACACTAAATTTAGTAAAATTTAGTACCAAAGTCAGCTGTCAGAATGAAACATCTATTCTGGAACCTGAAATACAAATTGACCGATTTTTAGAAACCCAATTAATTCTCTGTAATCTAGTTACTTTCTATAATAGTCTACATTTTTATCCATTACATGGTTTTGCAATTCTTCACAATATTAGAGAAAAATCGGCGCAAAAATTCAGCTGTATCGCGGTAAAACGTAGTCAAAAACTCTACTGAAACATCTTCACGACGCTGTTTTTGCTCTATTGAAGGCAAGCGCGATAACCATTTTGTGCACAGCTTTCTCGTCTTCAAATCTTCAGTCAAGATATGATGTGCAGCACTTTTTGAAATGCCTATGATTTCAGCTAGTTCACGCACCTTCAGCCGACGATCATCCAATACCTTTTTGTGGATTTTCTTAACCATGTCAACAAAAAACAACAACTAGTTCAAGCATGTCTACATAAATATGATTATCCAGTGACCACTGTTCAGTAACGCTATTTGGTAAAAATTAACATTATAAATTAATGAAATTAATAATTAAATTATATTAATAATTAATTACATAAATTACATTATTTATTGGTCATCCAGTATGAATAATTGTTTGACAATCTATGCCTTAGAACTGAGTAACAATAACCAAAATACAAAAATTAAAGTCAGGTAGTTAACTTACTCTTCGTCCTTTTTTGTTGGTGCAATAATGTGAAGAGTAAATTAAAACATAATAAAAGACACAAATTATGACTTTCTGAAGTCCTCCGCTTAGAAATTATAGAGGAACTAATGGTTTTTGCACCAATTTATGTCAGTAATGAATAAGTTCACGAAATGCCTGATGCTTGCCAAATTATACTGAATTTAATGCTATTGAATGAAAGTTATGAAAGTAGAAATATATTTGATAAATTGGGTAATTTGCATAAGAATTATTGGCGAAGGCCTATCAGTTGAGTCAAGCATTATAGTGTAATGTAATTGACAGAAATTTAAATAGCTACTGTTTTCCAATAAGTATTATTTAAAAAAAAATTAAGTTTTTATAATATAATTCGCTTAGTTTATATGGGAGGTACCACAAGAGGTGTGGCGATATCCCCATTTTAATTCATCAGTTTCATGAGGGCAAAATATGAATTCAGTACAATAGCCTGAAACATTTAAAGCCGACAGTATATGGATCAAATTAATCATTTGTGTGGGAGATACCACAAGAGGCGTGGTTACTTGGTTGATTTTTCCAACATTTAACGCAACGAGCAAAAACCGAGACTGCTGCAGCCTATTAATTAAAATTAAAGGAGAAAAATTCAATTGCAAAGAATGAACTAATTCGTATGGAAGTATCAGAAGGGGCAAAAGTATATTTTTAACCAAATACGTTTCTCGACTTTTTAAGCCGGTTGGGTGTTGTCGTCTGCCTCGCTATCGGGCGGGTAGGCAATATAACAGCCGTACATACATATTTACGAAATTTTTTCAAATTTGGCTCACCCTAATATTTTGGTAAATCAAATCAGGAGATTTTAAATGAACTGTATCAGCTCATGTTTTTCGGTTTCTGCCATTCCAATGAAGGAAATCGGCTCTTCTGGTACCACCAACGCAAATGAAGGGCTTATTTCATATATTCTCAAGCTCATATCTTCTATTAGGCTGCTTTAAATTCTCTCAAATTCAGGACATGCCTAAGAACGAAAACGGACTGCATTGTCACGCCACTTCTGCTAGCTTCCATACGAATTGACAGATTTTCCGAAATTCATTTTTTTTTCTTGCAGTATATCCTAACTCGTAGTCTGCAGCAAAATACCTTTTTTCATTCTTCTGTTTTATGATATCCTGCTGGTACTTTCTGTAAAAATGACCGATTTAAACTTTTATTCTGAGATTGAAATATATATCAAGCAGTTGCATTAAATTCATCCAAATTTAACACACTCCATGAAATTCATAAACTTTGTTTCGAGATTCAAAATGGGCTGCAGAATACTTTCCATTCGGGTACTTTCCATACAAATCTCACGATTTGGCAAAGTTTAATTTTCCCTCTGTTGCCCTAATGCGTGACTGCAATCACATAAAATTTTGTAAAAAATGTAGCGTGATATTATTTTAATAAAAAAAAAAACAAATATTCAGAGCATTTGGTGGAAATAACGATTTACCTTTGTGCACATTTGTGCGTTGGGTGTAGGTATATATCGTGCAAGTCAGTTCACCTGACTGAAATTTTTGCACGGTGTATTTCACAAATAGTGAGTCTTAAGTAATGCTTTGCTCACTGATATTTTTCATTTATTCGTACGGATTTGTAAAGAATTTCCACAGATAAGATATTACTAATAAGAACCAACTTTGCAGTTATAAAACGGTGAATTGATCAAAATCATATTTTTAGCGTGGGAAGTTTGAGTACAAGTTCGAGTAAGTACAAACATGGTTTCCGTGTTCTTTTATGCTGACTTGTGGTGCTTTTTATGCAGTGCTAAGGAATAAAACAAATGTCAATTTAACATCTGCATGTGGTAGATTGGATAGAAAGTTACTAGATAATACTAGAAAACTTCGAAATTGTTTGTTTTCCTCCAAAGAACCATCACAGAAAACAAATATTATGAGACTAATGAAGTAATGATTCCCAGAAAACTACTTTTACTCTTTTTGTATTATCAAGAGAAAAATTTTAAAAGTTTTAATCGACAAACCTGCCGTTTAATTGATTTTAATTTTGCATTAATAATCTTGTATTGGAGATTTTCAAACAGTGTTTGGCATTAGTTTTGTAGAATTAAACAAATACATTTTTAACCTTAGAGGCATATTGGAAAATGCTGGAGCTGTCTTCAGTCAGCGATCATTCGAGTGGCATATGGACAGAATATACCCAGGACTGATGTTAAAAATTGGCCCATCGGCAGACGCAAATAGTGTAGCCCAATTTGTGTTGGATCCGACCATAGACGAACGAAATTTCAACATTGATGATGGTTCAACAGGTAAGCCACACTAACACAGAAACAACATGATCACACAGTATAGACTCAAACCTAAAACGCCATTTTCTTGCAGCGCGCATCTTAACCAAACAGTATGTTGTGCCTTTTTTGCTTGGCTTGAAGTTTAACTTGGTAGCACTGGTACCGCTGTTGTTTACCGTCATATGTTTTTTGCTGAAGAAGTCGTTATTTATAGCTAAACTGGTAATTTATATTAGCAGCATTTTAGGCATTGGCGGTGTTGCTGGTGCTCTCGGCTCACTTGGAAGTTGGGGTGGTGGTTTTACGGCGCCCATACCACCACCACATCATGCTCCAGGCCACCATCATCACGGCGCTCAGTTTCCAGGATCTTTCGGCTTTCTTCCTGGGAAAACTACGGTGTTTTCGCACTATTTTGAAGACGAATTGCAGCATACCTCTCCATATAAAAGGCAAGATCGAAAAGTAGCATTTGAAAAGCCAAGAGAGAATGTTAACAACGAAAACAGCAACAACAAAAATTTTAACAATATGCGTCCAACCATTGCCACCACTTCTGCCACTCCGGCGGTAGATCATTTTTATGATTATGAGAGGCAGGTACTGATGCAAGATCGCAGTGGAAAATTACGCAAAGGTAATGGAAAGTTAGGCCCGTCTGCTTTTAGTGACGATTTTGCGGAAGACTCTGGTGTAATAAATATTTCATCCAGTCATCGTTTTAAAACCACAAGTGATAATTCGGGTTGGAACATTGTTAGAGTATGAAATAGATTAGTTTAATTAATAGTAATTTAAGATATGAAATAGTTTATCCTATAGGTAAATAAGTATTGAAAAAATATTAGATTAATGATGTCATAACCAGCAAATAAACAAATAATAAGCAACACATTCCATGATCGACAGTTATTGCTTAACAGGGGATGCGAAATTATTTTGGCCTTAAAACCATTTCATTTCATTTCATTTCATTTCATTTCATTTCATTTCATTTCA
>JAHXMU010026532.1:1749333-1829158 GCA_019455685.1 Philornis downsi
TTCATTTCATTTCATTTCATTTCATTTCATTTCATTTCATTTCATTTTATTTTATTTCATTTCATTTCATTTCATTTCATTTCATCTAGCTCTAGTCTATGAATTACGAGTTACGAGTTTTCGCAAAATTGATCAGTTTGCATGGAAAGTATCAGAAGGTGTGCGGTAAGCCGATCGATTTGTTCATATTTTATCAAGTATTGTAAATCAAAGCAGTGGGCAGAGATGCCGGTTGCTATAGTCTACATGTTAGAATGTGCAGGGATAAAAACGAATTTCGGAAAGTCGGTCAAAAGGTATTGTACTACCACGTTTAACCAATCACATTTTTTTTTTAATTTTTATAAAACGTATAAATCAAAACAATAAGCAAAAATTCAGGTCGCCTCAGTCTGCGTATTAGGAATTACAGGGGAAAAACTGAGTTCCGGAAAATCGGGCAATATGTATGAGAGGTACTAGAAGCTGCTGGCCGATATAATCTGTTTACAATATTAGGTTACGCCAAGTATTCAGTTTCGTAAAGATTTACGGCATTGTGTCTACCAGGCATGCAGCCAAACAGACGGATATCGCTCAATCTACTTAAAAAGTTATGAAATATTTTTGTCAAAAGTTATCTGATACCGTAAATACTTTAGTAGTAATACTTAAAACTCAGTGATGCAGTTATTTTTGAAAATAGTTTATAGGGAATTCAATTCATTTCAATTCATTTTGTGCTTCAGCTAAAAATTTGGGTAGCAGTTTGGTACAGCGTGGTGCATCTTTGGCCTTAAAATTACAGAATTGGAATCCATTAAGCCAAAATTATACATGATTGGCTGTTGCAAAACTGTAAACACTATTCATATTTTCGGCCGTCTGGCTTGCGTTTTCTTTTTGCTGGTGTCAATTTTAGACGCAAACTCAAAAAATTTTGAATCAAGCAATCATAAAACTCTTTGAGTAGTTTTTTGAAATCTTATTTTTTAACGTCATACAGCCGTAACCCAATAGCAGATTACTAAAGCTATTTATTGGATTTAAAATGGATTTATTTTTACTATACTTTATATACGAGTACATTACAGTTACTGTTGCCGTTGCTCTTACCGGCCTTCCCGAACATAGTCTAAGAACTTAATTTAATTTGTGTTAAGAAATTTATCTGCCAGCGTTTGTGAAATTTCTGGGAGTGTTAAACATCGGTTATTAAATTTACCCGAAAAGTATCTTCAATACTTAAAGTGAATAAGGCCACATAAGGGGAAAATTAGAGAAATAAATGCCAACATTTATGTACAAAATTTATTTAAATAAGTTGTCTGGGTTATCGATTTTTCGGTTTCAAAAGTAAAGCTAAAAGCTATATAATAAAGCTATGATTTCGATAAAAATTTTTCTTTCATTATAATGCCTGGACATTGCCATTATGTATGAAATATACTGCCATTTAAATGACCGCCTCTGGGTTTGTTGCAGTAGTGGATGCTTGTAAGGTGGTTTTTGACGCACATTTCGAGTAGTATCTCGGCAATAAATTAACGAATGTTGGCTATTGGTGGCCAATTGACGTCGCTGAAACGTAAAATTACTCTTCCTGCAAACTTCTCATGCAATAAAGCCAAAATCGGTCGTATTGTGTGGCTCGTGGCACCGTTTTGTTGAAACCACATATCGTCTAGTTCATAACTTTCAATAACAGGCCAAAAAGTCGGTTATAATACGGCCAAAGCGCTCTGAATTGACAGTAGCAGTTCGCCGGATTATCCGCCGCACTTTCACTAATAAAAGTGATATTTTGGATATTTGGAAGAATATTTCATTGAGATGATGCACGGAGCTGAACACATCTTTATAGCTTTCTTCATAGCCTTGCCAATTCCTTGCACAGTAGGTCGATTATGACGATCATAATCACCTCGTAATGCACGAAAAGTGTCCACGTTTGAGTCACCATTTTTGCGGTAAGTTTTAACTATTTTTGCGCGTTCTTCGCATTATTAAATGATCTATATTCGTAAATGGCAAAGCTTTTAATAAATAAATAACACTTCAGATGACAGGTATTTAACAGCTAGCAGCCTTGCCAACCCGGCGGTTTTGAAAGCACTAAATGGAAACCCCTGTAGTATTTTTTTATGTGGTGGTCATAAAATATGTCACAAACACGTCTTACGGTCCTTATTTTGTGAATAGCTGAATTCATTCCGTTGTTGTTTCTGCTATCTGGCCTACATGTTGTACGAATCGCACTGCTCTTGAGCTAACGAATATATTTGGAAGCAGGAGATAGGAGAAGTAAAAAGTTAAAGAATTTACGCACTTCTTATAGCATCTTTAAATAGCATAATAAATTAGCCCTGTAGCTCATTCCATTCATGCACAAAATGCTCTTGTTTGTGATACAAATATTTTTCAAAAATTTACGTCATGCGGAGTATTATGTTAGCTAATTTATGTTTATTGCCATTTTTGCGCCTGGAACTACGCAATTTAAGTTGGTTCAACGAATTTTATAGCATTTTGCCTACATTTACAACTGCACGCGAAATGATTTAAAGGGAAAAAATCAAAAACAAAACATTACATCAAGTACACACTTTGGTCTTTGAATAATAATAATTTTATTGTATCACTACCTTATCAATAAGTCGCACATACGAAAAGGTTTCTAACAGGTAAGAGTTTACTCTTTTGTGCAGATGCATAAAAAAAGATTAAGGTGAAATTCAGTTTAACAACTGCCATACAAAAAAGAGCAATTATAATCAAATATATTCAAGGTCCAATACTCCCACAGCAATTAGGCATTTTTGGTTGGACTATTTTATGAATGCAATTGTAAGATGAGGAAGAAAATGTAAGTTAGATATGGAAAATATTACGGAATCTCAACAATGAAAGTTGTGTCAAGAAAAAAAAAATTGTGATCTGATTAGAAGTGAAACGGCGCGTACATAATTTGCTGTTACGTTTTTAGTAAATACTTATGAATCAGTTACCCCATTCAACGTATTGTTTTGTTTATAGTCTACGAAAAAAACAACGCCCCGTAGGTTTCATTCATTTCACAACTTGATTTTTTTTATTACAAGAGGTTAACGTTATTGTGAAAGTGCCCAGCCTAATAGTTGATGTTTCAATATACAAATGACGATAAATGACGATTTTTCTTTATTCCATATACTGATACAATAATAGTATTTGTTAATTCTTTTACCAATCACTTACTAATCCGTATAATTAAATGTGGTAGTGAAGAACATATATTTTGATATTCTGCACTTTCATAGTACTGATCTGTCTGCAATTTAGCCATTTAAAGAGCAATAACTTTGTGTAGTGCTGTAGTTATTAAAACAAATTACGTTAAAAATATCTTCCGGCAGTATCTTTCCAACACTGATACGATATCCTAAATATGTAAATGCAGACCGCACACTGCGCCAGCACTGAACATTATTATTATTCTAATAGAAATAATCATTCGCAATTTCTTTCTTTTAATACATGCCGAATTCGGTTCTGGTATTTCTTAAATATTTACGTATTTTTACACCATCACTAGAGGGAATTTAGACATCTACCATTTGACGGGACAAATATGTAGTACTAGGACGAAAGTGCTGAAGTATCGGAGTACCCTATGACTAAGTGTACTTCACGACTTTTTGAGTCAACATTAAGCGAAATCCGTCTGTCTGGTTGGTAGACGGTGACTAAAAACTTGATATGGTCTACTATTTTGTCAGATCGTAGCCGTTAAATGAACGGACTAATGAACCCGTCTGTTCCGATATCTCCCATAAGAGTAGGCTTATTTCTCCAAACTCAGTTATTATTGTAGCAACCTGAGTTTCTTCTTACATATCCTTCAAATAGTTACCTTTAACAAACTAAGTTGCAAGACTTAAAACGGACACATCTGCCACACTAATTCAGATTTTTCGAAATTTAATTTATGTCTTCCATTCAATTACACTAAATTCAGCAGGGTTTAGCAAGCATCAGATTTTTAATTCTTCGAGAAAAAATAGTTTGCGTTGCCATACAGCGTATCTCCGTAGTTTGTAAAAGAACGGCCTCAGTAATATTTGATAAGCCGTTTACTAAACGCTTATAAAGAACAAACGCCTACGTTTAGGCAATTTAGTCCACTTTCATCCCCAAACAAATATCTTCTGAATGCTAGGCTTGTGCCATATTTGACGGAAAACAGTGCAACTGGGCAAAACACATGAGCTTAAAAGTTTTATTGGCACATGTCATGCGTTGACAAACTTAATTCTAAGAATAAATACAAATTGGAATTCGCATGGGATGTACCAGAAGCAGCGTTGTCTCTTGGAAGATTTTTTCCAAATTTTGTCACACAAAAAAAATAAAAAAAAGGCAATACCATGAACAAAAACATAGGCTGCTGCAATCTATTATTTGAACTAGAAGGAAACAATCAGTTTCGGAAAATCGTTCAATTTATATGGGAAATATCAGAAGTGAAGTGACGAAGCCATCCACCTTCATTCTCAGATATTGCCTTGGCAAACTCTTAACATATGCGAAATTAGAAAGAATTATTGTAACTGTACAAACAGGAGATATGAACATAGTAATAAGACTATGTGGGTTAAATCGGTTATTTTTATGAAAGGTAACAGAAGGGGTCGATTTTCTCAAATTTAACCAACAATTATGAAAGAAAACAATGGACAGCGGTCATTGCTGAACCTACTTAGAAAGTCGTGAAACACATTTTGGATAAGATACTTGATGCTTTCAACGCTTTCTTCTTGATGTCAACTTTTTTTCTTGCACCAAACGATATGTATACCTTCATTCTTCCGAATGAAATATAAAAACACAGATTAAGAAAATGAAAGAAAACAAATTTAAAATGATAACTCTTTAGTAATTATGTAGAAAGAAGTTGGTCAATAAAGCCTAAAATATTTATTATTCATTCAAATTTATTGTATAGTCTTTATTATTTTTTACGAAATAACACATTTTTGCCGACGAATAATTTAATCTGTAGAACAGACTTCAGTTGTCGCTGCAAATTTTCTTTTACATCTTCTATTGGTATTCTGATTTTATCTATCTGGTTGTTGTTCGCCTGAAAGTAACCAGAAACTTTTGCAGAATTTTACCAGAGATTAGTTGAAGCTGTTTTGAATTGGGAAAAGTCTTATTGAGTGGATTTGATTCTCGTGTTGATGCTAAAAGTGTAAATTCTAATTTTATCTATCTGATTGTTATTTGCTTAAAAGTAACCAAAAACTTTTGCAGAATTTTATCGAAGATTAGTTAAAGCAGTTTTGAATCGGGAAAAGTCTTATTGAGTATTGAGTCTTATTGAAAGAGTCTTATTGATTCTCGTGTTGATACTAAAAGGGTAAATTCTAAATTTATCTATCTGATTGTTATTCGCTTGAAAGTAACCAGAAACTTTTACAGAATTTTACCAAATATTAGTTAAAGCTATTTTGAACCGGATAAAATCTTTCTAATTGGATTTGGGTTTTCTAATTTTGTCTATCTGATTGTTATTCGCTTCAAAGTAACCAGAAACTTTTGCAGAATTTTATCGAAGATTAATAAAAATTATTTTAAACTGAGTAAAATTTTTTAAACGGATTTGGTTTCCGTGCTGATGCTAAAAGGGTAAATTCTAATTTTATTTATCTGATTGTTATTCGCTTGACAGTAACCAGAAAATTTTGCGGAATTTTACCGAGAAAGAAGCAATTGGTAGTTTCCCATATCAGGAGATTATGGCGGGTATTCATTGACATTTGTTGCCTTTTTAGCCAGAAATTTGTCCACAATGATAGTATTGTGAGGTGGCATAAAATGAATAAAATTTCTTTCCACAAATTTGGGCTCCTTCGACGAATTTGTTCTCTCAAAGGGGTAATATTCTGGGAATTCAAAAATAGTCAAAGAAAACTATGAACGTTACTTTGACAATGGATAGTTACCTTGACTTTTGATAGGTTTGACATATTTTGCGTGTTTCATCACCAACTATAATGCGTTTAATGGATAAGGGGTTGGGATTGACTCATTCTGACATGTCTTCTGTGACATTGACACCTACAGAAACCCTTCAAAATATACAAATTCAATACAATTTTGGTTCGCTGGTCGATGAAGAACTGATTTACATATGCCTTCACCTAAAGTACTTTTGCATTGGTGAAAAAATATGTGGAGTGTGAAGAGCTGTGTTATAAATCGCTAAGTTATTACTAACAAATGCTTTGAATTAATGCAGAATACTGCATTTAGTACAATAGAATGAAACATGTGAATCCAGGAGTGCGTGAGTTAACTCAGCCAATTTGTGTATGAGGCACCAGAAATGGCGGGTTTATCAGGTCAACTTTTTTTTACCCTGCATTGCAATGTAAAGCAATTGCCCAAAATTTAAATTTCTGCTATCTACAGATTAAATATTACAGTGGAAAAATTAAATTCAAATAAAACTATAAATTTACATTGAAGGTGCGGGAATTGCCAGATTATGTAAAATAAATCGATGAATAAAACTTTAGATTTCGGAAAATCGTTCAATTGGTACGCGAAATTCTATTACGGGTGGTAATAGAGTCCATTTCCATTCTCTAATACTATTTTAGCAAACTCTGAATATGTATCAAACTTTGAATTTGGTGCAGCTGGATTATAAATATAAACTTAACTAATCGATGGTCGATGTGGGACAACTGATGTGCCCCCATTAAAAATTTGCGTAATGAGTACAACACTTGTCCTTATGTGCGTCGCACTTTTTTTCATATGGAGTGATAAAAGAAGAAAATAAAATACAGAACCTTTTAAATTTCATATATCACAATTAAAGATGTTTGAAGTGTTCACTTTTTATGGTTGGTTTGCTTTAATTTTTAAGGAAATTGATAACCATAATAACCATAATGCTGCTTTTACAATGGCATTTCATACAGAAAACCTTTCGTATGATACAAAAATTTAGCTCAAAACAAAACCTACCATAAAGTCGACTACGTCTCCGTTCGAAACGACACATATATATTTTTGTCAATTGGACTTGTTTAGTATTATTTAGATTATTTTAACAAATCGACTGATTATTCACGACGCCATCTGGCAACTGTAAAAAATGATGGACTTATTCATATATTCATAGATTACCATCTGTTATTCAGTTGCACTAAACTTAGCATACATTGAACTATTTCCAAAACAAGGTCTCAGAATGAAAATGGAGAACATTACCGCTTTGCTTCTTCTATATCCCACACGAATTGTGCGATTATTGGAAATCTAATCTGTCTTCTTTTAATTTTAATTAGCAGGTTGCATTAACATATATTTCTGTCATTGTATTGGTTTGTAATTTTCTGCAGAACTTGAGTTACTTAAATTGAATTGTAGTTACTTAAATTTGTGCAAATGCATTGCTTTTTGAGGTTTGGTAAAATTTTTATAAATCTGTGCGATGATTACGCTCCTTATGTTAAACCCTATACCAACTATCTAATTTTAGCCAAATATTCCTACCACTTTAGGTTAATTTAGCAAACATCAGCCACTCAATACACTTACTTCTCTGAACGAAATTGAATTGCGCTGCCACGCCCCTTGGGATATCACACAGTGGTCCACCTTTAACTCCTATGTAGTGGACTTCAGAAAGCTATAATTTTGCTTTACTTTTATTGTGTCTGAATTCAGAGCATTTTTTCATGCGAAACTATCGTTTACTGCACACGCACACCTCCATGCGTTTGCTCCAAGGGAAAGAATATCAAGTGAATGCATATGTAAATCAGATCACCTGACTGCTTCTATACTGCTTTTCGAACTCGGAATTGTCAAAATCATTTTAAAATAATTTTTTCAAAAATTGTAATTTAAACGATAATGCCCGTACAATATTTAAAACAATTTATTAACATACACAAAACTTATTGTACTGTACCTATATGTATATATGTATAGGTATATTACATTCGAAAAGCACATACAATTTTACATTTTTTAACCACATCATGGAAAAGTAATACATTAATAAAAAACTGGTCCGACGGTTTGTGGATCATTGGTTCGCATACTAAATCTGCTGTGGGGTTGGGGTTGACAAGCGATATTTCTCTGTTTGGGAAAATGGAAACAACTGGTCATTCAGCTGTTTGTTCGAATGTGTGCGGACAAATTTGCTGCTTATGTCACGAACGCTTTATGAAATTATTGCTCCCATTGTGAAAACAGTTTAAACGTCTGAAATGCTTACTGTGCTGAGAGCAAACGAGCAGAAAGTTATGATTTTTTCCGAAATCGTCTCAAAAATTCATTTATCGTGCAAAGATAAATTGACAAAGTGCGAACGAAAATTTCGGTGGATGAAATTTCTATAACTTCTTGTTAAAATGAGAAGCTGAAAAAACTATTTTCTGTAGCATTTTTTATAAACGTAAGTTTTAACAATCGTTACACATATAGATATCAACAATCAAACATTTAAAATAAAAAATGAAGATTTTCATTCATTACTTCGTTGGAAGGTACACTTATTTTCTATATATCAATAAGTATAAAATAGCCAAATACAAGTTTTGTTTAAACAATTTACCAAGATTTAAATGAAAATCTTCAATAACGTAATGATTATCTACATTTCTAATAGCTCCCCTGTGCATTTTCCGTGAAGAGGGGAGGGGGAGGGGAAGGTGCTCAAACGCCAAATTGAAGAGTGAACCATATTTTGATAAAGTATTTTCAAGTGGTTATTGAATACTCTTGCTTTTCAATGTAGTGTAAAACTTGACTTGGGAAAACCCACCAAAAATTTCCAGCAGGCGCTTTCGCTGTATGTCTACATAGATCATGATTTCAATACACAAATGAAAGAGGAGGGTTCGACATAAACTTCAATTGCTACCATAATGAAATAATATGAAAAAAGGTTCTTTGCGGTTTGGGATGGAAATAAGAGAAAAGGCAGAAAACAAAAACAGATTGGTTAATGGAGATATTAAGTACTTTTAAATAAAGTATTTCCATATAAATTGTGGGTGGCAATTAAAAATGTCTTTAGTCTTGTTTCAGTGGCTGCAGTGATAAGTTAGTTTTACATAGCTTAAAAAAAATTCACGGATAATAAATTGAAGATTCAACAAAAGGAGTCAAAAAACGCTATTACAAAATGCTAATTAAATTTCTGACAATTTTGTTTGCCTGTAAATTAACATACAGTACAAGTGATGCCATATTAAGTTCACAAGTGAATAGCGAATTCTCTGCCCGCAAGATGGGTAATTCAATAGCCCAGTGTTTCGGTCAAGATGAAGTAATCCGTTGTTTACAAAAGGAAATGATAGAATCCCTAGACACTGCAATACAGAGTAATGATACCTGGCACTTTAGTAATATAATAGCTTTGGAGAAGAACCCAAGTGCTGCACCGAAGGATTATGAAATGCTAAAAATCTTATCAAAACAACAGCGATCGTTGAGTGATTCATTAGGAGTCAAGTTATTACAATTGGCCCAATCACGATCGCTTAAATTACAGTTACCCGTTGGATTAATAGGTTTGCTTGATAAACGCGGCATCTCAGGAGGTTTGGATGATTTCAACTCAGCCTCCGCCGCTGGTACGTTTCTGGAGGAAGAAGGTAAACAACGTATATTGAATGGTCTTATAGATGATAAAATTGATTTAATAAAATCACGTCGCAAAAAACCCTTTAAACAAAACCCCTCTTATTCTTCTCCCCTCATATCCGCATTGAATAAACCAACATCGTTATTGTCTAATAAAAATAAAATTTGGTATTTAAATAACAAACATAAAAAACCCCCTAAAGGTCGCAAAAAGAAGGACAAAGACAAAAATATGGCCATAATGGGCGGAATGGCTATGATGGCAATGGTGGCCCAAATGTTTTTGGGAAAAGTAATCCTGATCGCGGGGGCTGCATTTGTAATGGCGAAAATAGCTCTGTTTATTTCTATACTGGTGAGTAACATAACATTACATTGTCTTAAAATACGTACATACATATACATATATACCTATATAGGTATACGGGTATATACATTCGAGTAAAACAATGACAAGTCTCCTGCAGTGTAAATAATGCGCAGGACATATTTTTATTAGTTGTAGGCTCTTGTACATTTTACCCATAGGGTCTCATTAGGTGCTATGTTGTACGTTTTAATAGTAGTAGCATTATAGTTAAATGGTTTAATAAATTACATCTTTTACATTATTTCTGTATCCTAATTCCAACATTCAGAAAATATCAAAGTGTATGAAAGCGTGTTTCGAAGAGACTACAAAATCTTTGTGAAAATTACGTCAAAAGTATTATTATCTTGAAGTACTGGATATTACATTAATTTTTAATAAAATCACACAATAAATATTATATATTTATTTATTGGCAATGAGAGGATCTATGCTATTTCGTATTTATAATATGACAGCTGTCCACTGCGATGTGGATAAGTGAGTTTACTTCAAGTTTCTTGCCAAATGGCGATTTATGATAATTTTAATTTGGAATAAAGTATTTTTTGTTTGTATTATTCAACAGCCGAATCTATCAAACGCGAAGAAAAAATTTGAAAAAAGGAATCGTTTTTTAAAACTTGGATTTAATTCTTGTACGAACAAGCTTTCCTCTAGCATACCTATTCGTCTTTGTTGTCACACACAAACTATAGGACAGATGGCGTATGGAGTTATCACTAGATAAGTGGGTGTGCCAAGAATGTCCTCTTCACATTCATAACTTAGCACTTTTTTCAATTGACAATTCACATTTATTAGTTTTTTTCAACAAACGTGTCCACAATTCGACCACATCAACTTTAGTTTACGAAACCAAACGCGCCAATTTCGCCTGCTCTTAAAGCTTAAAGTATCAATTATCTTTGGAGCAAATACATTACATATAGCGATATACTTCTGCCTGACTGGCTGGTGGACACGATAACTGGTGTAAATCTTTATGGAACTTCTTAAAACCAGATATATGGCCAGATTGTATATGGGCTATATCGGCCTAGCCGGTGATTATAAATGACAGCTGTATAGGCTCATCCCTTTTGGTATCCCTCATACAAGTTCGCCGTTTTTCTGATATTCAATTTTTCGCCGTAATTCCTCACACGCAACCTGCGGTAAACTTCATTTTTGTCCATTGCATTGTTGTATAATATTTGGGAAAATTTAGGATAATCGGTAGATTAATCACACACTTTCTGGTAGCTCCTGTACAAATGATCGATATAACCCACATTTTCTTATGTTCGTATCTTTAATATGGTTTTAGTAATGTAATGTAGATTTACACGTTACCATACCCATTCTACCACCTTTCATGTAATTTGACCCACTTTCAAAATTCAATAATTTGTCTGTAATTTCTGACTACTGGCCTGCATTAATTTAAATTTTTGTCCACTATGTTGTTTTGTAATTCTCTAAATAAAGCCCGAGAAAACCCGATCAAGCAACGAAAATAGGTGTAGCTCATGTGCCATTATCTCCTATAGAAATTTACCAATTTATCAACATTTTATTTTCCGCTTTAATCCATAATTCTCAGTCTAGTTATTCAAATTCTTCTTGATTATATTGTGTTATGACGCAGATTTAAATATGAGACATTAGGCCAAATAACAAATGTGCATTCCATATAAACTACCTTATTTAACTTACGTGCTCCTGGATTCTTAACTTTCATTCCATTGCATTACATTCATTACATGATATATATATGTATAGTGATATTCTATAACTAATAGTGCTATAAAGGAACAGTTAAGGTCAGGTTTCATACTTGTGTCAGGCCAATAAGTGGATGTGTCCTTTGAAAATGAAAAGCAATCTGTGCATGGAACGCCTATTAGCAAGTAGCTAAGATAGATATTATCTATCTATATATATATATAGATATATAAATATGTTACTGGTTCAGAGCAATGCAAGCAGAGAGGAATACGTAAAATGGAGTTGTTAAAGCAACTGGGCATACAATCTGAAGTCAACAAAGTGAGGTAGATACGTCTATACAACAAAGCAAACCGTAAATCATTTCCAATATATTGCCCGCATGGACAAAAATATTTCTCGTGGAAGCGAAATAACTAAATAAATTTGTAAGGATCTAATAAGGTGGTTGGTTACATTTGAAAGAATTTTTCACGAGGGTGCGACCTCTAGACCAACTATGCAAATCTAAACAAATACTTCAAAAACTATAACAAACGAATCGGATATATTTCCTCATAACGAGGGGAAAACTATATTAGCATTCAACTAAATCAATATTCTCAGACCACTGCGTCACGCTGTAAACTAGTTGCACTATAGCCATATTTGCAGATAATGCAAACAAAATTGAGCAGCAAGTGCCCGCGGCAGTGCAGAATACGAACGATCGTTTGGCGAATGTGTGTTAGAAAGTTTTTTAAAATATAACCAAAACATTAATTTATTTATAATTGCTTCGCAAAATTCGATATGTAAATAACAACCGTCTACAACACGTAACTTTTAATAGCTTCTCAACATTTTCTTAAAAAGTGATAGAATGAATAAAGAATGTCTGTCACACATGTGAATAATTTGGTCACTGAAGTTTTCAACATTGCTAAAGGGTTAAAACCGCGCAGAATTCCAGAAGAGGATAAATTGCCCGGTTCTTGTCAACAAATGCTGTAAACAAAAACAATTTGATTTTGATTCATACTCGTATATAAATGCAACTTTGATACCGATATTTGAAATTTTTGAATTCAAGAATACATACAACACAATACAATACATATGTACATACATACAGATACAATTTCTAAATAGCTGTGAATAATAAAGCCGTGCGTCGTAAATAAAATAAGAAAATAAGAAAAAAATTGCATAAAACTATGCTTTCGTTTCAGACTCTATATCAAAATATCAGTTCTGTTATGTTTTAATATAGAAACGAAATCAATGTAGATTTCTTACTTCATTATAGGCAAATGAAATGATTCGATGTATGAAGTGATTCATTGTTTCGAATATGAATCAGAAATAAACAAATAGAACAGAAGTAAAATAATAAACTTTAAATAAATGTTTTATACTAAAACGAAACTACAGGTCCTTGCTTAAAAAATTGTACGGTCCGATAATTGTATTAGTCCGATATTTTGCATTCAACTATGCGTTACAGTTTAAACTAATCAACACCGGCTTAAGAAATTGTGGTTTATGAATTAGTATTCACAGTGAAAATACAACTTCGATAAACCAGTCAATTTATATTGGATGTGTCCGCAAATATGGCTGAATTTCGTGGAATTGTTTGAAAGATATGAAACCAAGTATATGTGGATTCAACTAAAGTTTGAATGATCAAAAATCTGATGTACCAAATGGAGATACAGGAATACAGGGGAAAAAACCAAATTTCAGAAAAATGGTTAGTTTGTGTGGAAGATATCAGAAGCGGAGTGAAATTTTACAAAAAATCGTATAACTTGATAAAAATAAATTTGGACATAAGGATATCTGTTTAAAACAGGTCATTTATATCAAAGGAGCATATTAAATAGTTGTCATTGCCTACTGAAACAACTGAGTGTCGTAAAATTGATCAATTTGTGTGGGGGTACTGGAAGGTGTGGCTAATAAATGAACACTGGTTAATATCGCTCATTCGACTTTAAAATTAAGAAACGCAATTGACTTAGAGATACTTGGTTTTTTAAACTTTTTCTTATGCCTTCATTCCTTCATTCTCAAAATGATAGTGCACCCAAAAAGGCACATTTTAATTCTTTATTCTGTTATAAAATGCGCTATATTTTGGATGACAATCATGAGACTGACGATAAGTGAGCTTCCAGGCATTCTTTCCTATACTCAGTATTCAATATTCAATATCCTATATTGTATATTTTATATTCTATATTTTATATTCTATATTCCATATTGTATGTCCTACATTCTATATTCTATATTCCATATTCTATATTCTATACTCTGTATTCTATATTCCACATTCTATATTCTATATTCTATATTTTATATTCTACATTCTATATTCTATATTCCATATTCTATATTCCATATTCTGTATTCTATATCCTATATTCTATATTCTACATTCTATATTCTATGTTCTACATTCTGTATTCTATATTCTATGGCAATCAATTGTCGATAAAATAATGAAAATCGTGTAGATCGACTGGAATGCAACCATTCTCTTGATTGCCCAGGAACTAACCACTTAATAAATCACTTGGATAGGATTTAATAGAAAAAAGACTCGACGTATTTGTGCCGCACGAGTTAAAGCAAACAAACCTCATGAACCGAATTTTTATCCGCAAATCGTCACTGAATTGCAACGTCCCATACCTGAAGCGGGCAATGACTGGTGATGAAAAGTGAGTCGACAATGACTATGACAAGCGTAGATGGTAGTGGTAGAAGTGTGGAGAGCACAAACGGCGACTAAGAAGGCCAACAATTGAACCGTCTGAAGGAAGGAATCGTCCAGAAGTGGCAAGCATTGGCCATCAAGAGAGGATCAATGATTTCTTGATCTGATCAATGATTTTACTGGTGAAAAATTTCTCTGTGGAAAAGCTTGTGAAAATCGACTGTTCCAGTTTTTTGCCAATAGGTGATTTCATTGAGACAGCCATAATGGAATTAACTTCTAAATAGCGAACAAAATGGTGCATTTTTGGTTTAAACCTGCTCATTCTAACTAAATAAAGAGTTCAATGTTGCATAGAAAAACGGATTCCTTTTTTAAAACTGCTTAACTTCATTTACAGCAACATTTTCCGTTTATTCGTACTTTCACATGACTTTATAGAGTTACTGCTTACACCTTTGACTGTAAATCAGAGACATCTAAACAAAACCCATTATTAGGAAGTCTCGGAATTCAAACTAATATTTTCTAACTCTTTTGTATTTGCATATGTATTTTTATATAAACATTCCTTACAGCGATCATTATAAGAGCACACCACTGTATGTTAACAGTTTTCACAAAAATATAATGCAATTGATTATGTTTATGAATACCAAATCATCAAATCAAATCAAATCCGTTCAAGAGAGTTTCCATTTCAGGGCAGTCTCAAAAAGGGCTCCAGTGGCAGCAGTGGTAGTACAGAACATGTCATAGTAACGGCCAGCGGTGGTGGTGGAGGTGGCGGCGGTGGTGGTGGCGGCGGTCACAGTTACGAACACAGTTCCGGCTGGCACCGCAGCATGCCCTATCAGTACAAAAAGGAAGCCCCGATAACCTACTACGAGATAAATGATAATGATGAAGAATTCAAGAGAAGACAATCACAGACGCAATTCAACTGATATTAATGTAGTCTAGTTTTATTTATTGTAGTCAATTTTTTTTTATTTTGTATGTAAATACAACTGAACTTATTCACTAAATTATAGTTTTGTTGTTTTTAATAGTTTAAATTAAAGCCTAATCTGACATCTGGATGTTTGTATATTCGTACGAAAATTTCAGCATGCCATGTGAAAGAAAGATTTCATCACGCTATGGTTAAAAGATTGTAAATAATGTTACAAGTAATAGGTTTTCGTGTTTCTGGGATAGTTCCATAAAACTTCGGAAGATACAAGTCTTTGGTAAGTACAATAATTATGAATTCCAAAATGGTGGTAATTGAGTAAAAAACTTTCACCTAGTTTAGTTAGTTTCGCTCAAGTGCCAAATTTCTCAATATGCATTTGTGACGCTCGGTAGATCCCTCAATGTTTGATCATAGATATGTGCCTTTAGGAAGTTGTTGGCACCCATGCATTGTACGCCTTATCCTGCATCATCATTTCATCGTCGATACTGCGATGGTATGATCCGCCCTCGTGGCCGCCTTCGTACTCATTTTGATGGCTAGACGAATAGGTGTGACTTTGCTGAACCTGGGGATGCTTAACAATCTCATACGTTGTCTTTTCGCCTCCCTCGCTCGAAACCAGTTTCTTAAGGCCAATGATAGCGCTGATGATCAACGCTATCTTACCAACGATAAGGGCTTTACCAGCCACAATGGCAATTGAGTGATACGCCATTTTCAAAATTGCCGCCTTAAGCATAACTGCCGCTATAAATGGCCCCAAATACTTTTTATCGTCCTTTTTTTTGCGACCCTCTTCCTCCGAAATCTCTTCAGCGGCATCGCTAACTGATGAAGTGGTTGTTACAAAAAAATCCATAATTGTTTGCAAAAAATCTTGCCCACTATATTTTCCGAATGCTAAAAGCCGTGGCATGTTCACTTGCAGCTGGCGGGATCTAACGAATGAGGCAAATCTTTCCATTAACAAAGAATCTAAACTTTTCGCGGAAAGATGTTCCAGATCCCGATTATTTACTTTCGTATCCATAGCACTTGAGCGACCCGTCCTCAATTCAGTATCATTTTTCTTAACCAAAGTTACGCCATCGATTATGTTTATGTTCTGAAACTTCAGGGCACGTCCTAAGAGTTTTACTCCTTGTATTTTAAAGCACCATGAAGGATCATCCTGATTAAGACAGTGGTTAAGAATGTGGTGTACCGTTCGTGAAACTCCGTTATCGTTAAATAAGCCACGCCCACTTTGCGTTGCAGTGGAATGCAACTCAATGGGAGACACTTTTCGACACAACGCCATTACTACTAAGGCGGATAAGAAATTTAGCGATGTAAACATTGTGTGGTCCTAGATTGAGATGTTTATTCAAATCCTTAATGTATAATCTAATTTCACTTCTTCTCTTTGTTCGTTTTGTCGGATAGCTTAAAGAAAAACACACCACCTCGATTTCTTCACAAAATGCAACTGATCTTCGTGCATAGCGTGGTTAAGAAATTTATACATTTCTGGCGTTTTAATTACAAGTTGCAATATCTCTTCAAGCAATTACTGGACCCAGTTAGCGTTTCAAATGTGGTTTTATTTATTTTCTGTTTTCGTCTTAAAGTAGACTATGGTGCATTATTGATTATTCAGAGCATGTAAGAGAAAGAAATCAAAACACAGACAAAACGCAGGCTTAACATTTCCAAAAACCTTATATGAAGATTCTTTTGATTTGGCTTCTGAGAGATGAGGTTCTTGTTGACTTGGATTTTGCTCAGTCAGCGTTGGCAGAATCTCAAGCATGGTTGCTAATTTGGTGCATCACTATTAAATGGCTCTGCTCTGCTTTGACTTCTTTGCTACAAAGGTATTTTATGAAATGCAGCAATTAATTTAGTTTTTCATTTCGTCGCTTTTAGCTTGTTTTACTGCCGCACACTGGCAACTGGAATCGGTAACACTTTCTGGTGTTATTCACTACGTTTTCTTCTAAACACCCACTTTCTTCTTCTTTTCTTAATATTTATGAGCATTTCAAAAATTACATCTCATAAATTTTCTTTAATCCATATTAAGTTTTATCGTGCCGGTTCGATGTTTCTGTTTCATCGTTGACGATTTCATTTGCCTTTTGTTACTATCTCTGACACGCGAATGAAATTTTTCCTCATAAAAATTTACTTTCCAATTCAGCCATACATTTTATATATACCGCTGAACAATTGAACATACAAATAAAATGATTTGAGTTAATATATATATATATGTATATACGATCATGAATGGTAATACCAAAATAGGAAACTTATTTACAATTGAACATGGGAAGAAAATGAACTTACTAATTATCAGTAGTGCCCCTTATTTTAAACGCATTTATTTAATATGGAATAAACAGTAAACATTTCAAACAAATTCGTATCACATCCATTTGAACAAATTACAATTAGAAAAACACTAACTTCAAATAGATTAATCATCTCCTTTCATAGACTAGTGACGACAGTAAGGGCAATTAAATTTCAATCCGATGAGCTGCCTTTTTTGCATTGGTGAAAAATATGCTAAGAAATTGCTAGGCACTTATTAACAGTACTAATTACACTGAAATGTATAGGCTCAGGAGTATGAATATAATCGGGCAATTTGTATAATCGGTGCCAGAAAATCCGTAAAGCATTGCAATTAAAAGCAATTGGAAAAAATGTAAAATACTACTGAGCATACTAGGTTAATGAAGAAAAACCTAAATTTTTCTAAATCGTCCATTTTGTATGACAGGTAGGCCTACGTTACTGCAGTCCATTTGAATTTTCAGAATCAAGTTTATCAACGCATGACGTGCGCCCAATCAGGCTGAATTTAAGGCAAAGCTTAGGATTAGTGGTTTAAATCGGACATTTCGTCGATACTTTGTAAATGTTCTCCAAAATTTGCCATGCACTATAATGTAACAAAATGAACAACCGTCAGCTAAGTCAGATATACTGCGTTATATATAAAGGTACCCAATATTCTTTGTTGCAAAGATGAGCGCAGAAATTTTATCAAAAATTGGTCTTAGTGAACACACAATAAAAGAAGCGAAAATTCTAACATGCCAAAGTCTCCCACTTAGATGTTATAGAGAGACTATTTTTGCATACTCGGGTCAATTAGTGTGTATGGTAATCTATGTATGTGGATTGGCTATGCGATTTATTTTCATTTGCAGAACTAAGTTGATTAAAAGCCTAATGCATTCTAAATTATACTGAATTTGGCGCAAATAACCCAAATGTAAATCTGGTAATATGTGAGTTAAGTAACGTAATTTACATAGAATGTAGCGGAAAGGACGTGGTAATGAATGCGTTTTTTTAAATTTTTGCAAGCTCCATAAGTAGTACAATTATCAAAAATGTAAAGGTTTTAATAATTTAAGGAATATTTGAGGAATAAATTTACTATGAAAATTTGGCTAATAAATTTGTCAATTTTTTGAGATGTACTAGAAGAGGTGTGGCCATGCCGTCCATTTTCATACTCGGAACAAATTTTACCGAGAACAAGACATTTGCAAAATTTGACTGAATTCAATACAGAGGATGTATGATATAAAGCTAAGAACATATGAGCTAAATCAGTTCATTCTCAGGGTCTAGATTACCAAACGTGCAACAATGCCAAGAATTTAAACCAAAAACTAATAGATAAAACCGGTCGTTTATATGGGCTACACCAGAACAGGCAGGGTAATGTGGTCCATTTTCGTTTTCACAACAAAGTTTATGAAATGCATAACATGTGCTAAAGTTGATTGAATTCCATGTTAAAAGACATTAAGCTAAGAATATGCAGGTATGTATAATCGGCCATTTGTGTGGGGACTACCAGAAGGGATACGGTCAATCAATCTTTTGTTTTAGATTTTACTGAGCACAGCAACAAAGCAATACAGCGACTAAGCTTTAGGTTGCTGCGGTCAATAAATTAGCAGCTTCAGGAAAACAATTGCATTTCGGAAAATCGGGCAATTTGTATGGGAGGTGTCAAAAACCGATACCGATATAGCCCATTTATAATGTCCGGCTATTATCTGGAAAAATATTTCATAACTATTTGCGGCATTTATCGTGCTTATCAGCTGGTCAACCAGCCAGATAAATATCGCTCAATCGATTTAGAAACTCCTGAAATACTGTTAGTCAAAAGATACTTGGTGCTTTAAACGCTTCCTTCTCGGTGTTAAATTTTTAGCCGGGTGAAGGCATAAGAACTGAGGTTACTGCAGACTACGAGTCAAAATATTGGATCTTGGAAAATCGGCAAATTCATATGGGAAGTACCAGAAGGGGCGATTTGACTGAATTCTGTATCTGAATAAAAAATATGAATCTAAGAATGTTTGGCATAGTTATCGAATCTATTTTCACAAAATTTAACAGGAATTATAGAGCAATCTCAGCAGTCTACGTGTTGGAGATAGAGGGGAAAAAAATTTAATATCATTAAATCTGCCAATTTGTTTCGGATTTTGTTCGGATCATTAGACATTATTTTAGTGACAAATTCTACTGACTTTTCGCGCATTCGGATAAAAAATAAGAATATATGGTTTACATTTTCCTTTGTAAAGGGAGATATCAGGAATAGGTTCTAAACTGCAGAATTTTGGAATTCGAAAAGTTGGTCAATTTTTTGGTAGCGCCAGAATTAATGAGTTGAGACGTATATTCGATATACTGTATAATTACATTGAGGAATCGACAGTTCCAATTTTAAATTATCTCTTGAGGGTTAAACTAATTTTGATTCACTCTTTTCCCTACAATTCAGTGTTTTCAAAAACGTATCCTTAAAAATATTTCACATATCGATAAAATAAAATTTAATGCGGTAACCAAAACATGAAATGTGTGGCAAATAGATTGAAATTTACGAAGTTTAAAAAAGTGACACTATATTACATGTATAATATTTTATTTATTTCTTAACCTTGGAGCACACCAAGTTCGAATTTCTTACTGTTTAATATTACCCATCTTCCTTCTATCCTATTCCTCTCTTCGTATGAATTTGTATTGAATTTTACTGTCTCATGAAGCTTCAAAAAAATTGGCCAAGTATCCATGCCCTTCTGATATATTCCATAGAAATGTAATTATTCACTTTCACATTCTTTGATTTATATCTGTCAAGCAGTTGTTTTGTGTTAAGTTAAACATATTGCTGGTTTAAGTTCTGAGAATGATAATGGAAAGCGTCATCACACACCTCTAGTACCTCCAAACATAAATTAACGAATTTTTGGAGTTTTATTTTATCTCTCTACTGCGCCGCAATTACTTAAATAAAATAAATACCAGATAACTACATTTTCTCTTGAAACTCCCACAGAAATTTTATAATTTATCCCATATATTACTTGATTCATATCCTTCCTTCAATGACATTAATTTCAATAGAAGTTTCGTTTTTTTTTCGTATAAAGGATACCGGTGCATTGGCAGCATTGCTATGTATGAAATGTTTATTCATTTTGTTCTGTTCTTATTCGTAATGATGTTATCATCGAAACAAATCTAAAATACACAAATCCATACAAACATACATTCATACATATATCCATAAATCCAAACAATTCCATGCAAACGGCAATAACACACAAAACGAAAATTTGCAAAAAATTGTAACAACTTGTATTTACGTTATTTGACGTATTCCTTATTCTTTAACTTCTTTGTTTCCTTTTGAGTAGGAGAACTTGGTTGCATTGCTATTTTCCATACTTTTCTACTACTTTTGTATACAACTTATCTCCGTTTACCTTAGCGTGCATTTGTATGTCGAAACGGGTATAAGAACCAAAAAAAAAAAACACAACCATATTTTAGCAATCATCAAGCATTTAGTGAACTTAGCTTTATACTCCTTCTTCTGGTACCCCTCTTACTTTTACACCAACGCAAAAGGACGTTGGGTGAAAGTATTCGTATATATGTCAGTTCACCTGACTGAAATTTCTACACCGATTTTGTGACAAAGTTACACAACGACCAATTGTCGAAAATGTGGATAAAATAATAGTATAGGTAGATGTTTGGGAGCTAAACAAGTTAACGCAAGAAAACCTTGTGGACTTCAAAGAACTGATGCAAAAGGTGGCCCAGGTTGGATTAACGGTTAGGAAGATTTTATTATGTGCTTGGTAGTATGGCTGAGAAACATTTTCTATCAACTGCTCTTCTACTTCTATACGCCTCATTCGGACAGCAATTTTACCGTCTGAAGGGAACAATCGTTTAGAAGTGACCAGCTTCGGCCAGTAGGAGAGGAATTGTGTTCCATCATGACAATGCTAGGCCGCACATCAATAGTGACGCGTCAGAAACTGCAGGACAGTGGTCGGGTAATTCTTATGCATTCACGTCACAGTCCATACTCGACGCCAAGTGACTAACATCTGTTATTGTCTGCGGCGAATAGTTTTACTAGTGAAAAATTCGCCTCAAGGGCTGCTTCTGAAAATTAACTGTTAACTGAAGGTCTCTCTGAGAAAGCCATAATGAAATATCTTTAGAAATGGCAACAAGTTATCGAACGGTAACTATTTGACCTAAATAAAATCATTCTAACTCTGCCTTCAACCTAAAGCCTAAAGCATTTAAAGTCATTTAAAAAAATGGTTTTCCTTTTATTATACCTTATACTGCGCGTCCCAAGAAGAACGAAAGATTTAAATTTGGCGCCATTCGAAGTGTCATTGTTAGACATTTGAACAATTGTTATTGTTTGCTAGTAGAAGGCACGAGTTCAGTAAAAATGGAGCGCTACACGAATGAACAACGCATTCTCATTGTGAAATTGTTTTACCAAAATGGTGAAAGTTTTGCGGCTACATTTCGCAAATTTCGATCAATTTGGGGTCACAATAATGCTCCAAAAGAGTCAACTGTAAAGAGACTAATGGATAAACAACAACGCGCCTTCGACCAGGTCGATCGACAGAAAATGTCGCAGCTGTACGTGATGTTGTCGCTCAAACTTCATCCACCTCAATTCGACACCGAGTTCAGCAAATTGGTGTCTTCAAATCCACTATGCAGCGAATTTTGACGAAAGATTTGTATCTTCATGCATACAAAGTTCAATTGATTCAGGAACTGAAGCCAGCTGACCATGGACAGCGAAGGGAGTTCGCTAATTGGGTATTGGAGAGACAGCATGAAAATGCTGATTTTGCCGATAAAATCATCTTCAGTGACGAGGCCCATTTCCGTTTTGATGGCTTTGTCAATAGGCACAATTGTCGCATTTGGGGTGAGGAAAATCCTCGAGTGATTCACGAGAAGCAAATGCATCCTCAACGTGTCACTGTGTGGTGTGAATTTTGGGCTGGAGGAATCATTGGACCTTTTTTTGTATAAAAATGAGGCATGTCAAGCGCAAACAGTCAATGGTGTTCGGTATCGTGGAATAATAACCAATTTTTTTGTGCCTAGAATTGAAGAAATGAATGTGTAGGGCATGTGGTTTCAACATGACGGCGCAACATGTCATACAGCCAGAGAAACTATTCAATTGCTGCATCAGTCATTTAAATCTTGCGTTCTTGTTGGGACACCTTTTATATACTACCATGTTTTCGCTCACAGCGTAGAACTTATATGCACGATTAATTTAAACTTAAGTCACAGTATCGCCACTTTAGTCACTTTAGTTAGTATCGCTAAATACAACCAACTGTCATGTTTAAGATTATTTTCGCAAATATGTTTCAATAAATTCTTCATTTGCGATTTGTGAGGCGCGCTTATAAGCACATGCGTTTGGTACTTCTTTTAGAGGACAAACTTTGAGAATCTATTTGCATAAATATTACATTACGTAATACAAATTTTGTTCACATTCACATAGCAATCCTTAGGGATTATGTGTTGCTGAATGCATACCCTTACATAGAATATATGTAGACATGTGTTATACGTTTTTGTGTTATTGTAAGCAACACGACCTGTATTATTTTGATTTTTCAACAAAAATTTGTAATCAAAATTTCCAGTGAAGTTTTTCAGTTTCGTTTTTACCGAGAAGAAAATTTGATGTTGGTATGTACTTGAAAACTAAAAACTTGCTCTAACAAGAAATACAAATGTTGGTGTAAAACTGCACACCTCCCTTTTCATATGATGTCATAGAATTTTCGTGTCTATCCAAATTTCAAAACGAAACTTTTCAAAAAGAGAACGTGAACGAAATGAAAAACGTTATGCGTTTTTCACTATATAGTCTTCCTGGTTTCACGGGTGTAAAATTTTTTTCGCGTGTGGGTAAATAACTTTTGAGTTTTGTATTGTGTAATCGGTTCACCGGTTCTAAGTAAAACAATTTATGTGCCAATAGGAAGAGTATTAAAACTCTCTACTTCGTTCGTTTTAGTCGTTCGGTATACTTTTATATACACTTAGCGAAACTCAATTAAAGTCATTTGCATCTGTGATATGAAATTCTGATTGTAAGGTACTATATGTCTGACGTGCTGTTTTTGGTAATTGGTTTCTGTGGTAATTTGTACATTAAGTCAATGTTAAAGTTGAACGTTTTCTTGTTAAAACGTTTTTCTGAATTGCCATAGGAAACACGAATTATAATATTAGGCACCGTATCAATGTTATATCTGCTCTGTGTGATATTATTGTGAAAAAAAGCCGTATCTTGATACCATACGGAGAATGACGCAAAGTTGACTTGGCTATATGAGTTAACCGGACCCAATTTAATATATACATATATCACCATAAATTTCTTTCTATAGTAAAGCGGAGGATGAATCCGCTAATCGTTAAATAAGTAAGCCTATCAACAACGGTCATTTTCCATATATGGAATGTGTTCGCTTTACCAGTAAAAGTTAGTATTTTTGTGATTATTCTTTAATAATCATAAAAATTTGTACGTTGAACTAAAAAATTCTGAACACTTCCGGTATCTCTTAGCTACCACCATATGTAGCCTTTAAGTAATGAACAACTTATGAAAGCATTCCAAATATTCTGATAAACGATTACTTTTGGGCTTCGTCTCGATATAAGTAATATTTTTCGTAACAGACGTATTTGTGTCAATTGTGACACTGTAGCGTCATGAACAACGCGTCGCATTTAGCCTATTCTTAAATTACGACTAGTACTGATTTACTAATATTCAATAACCATGCCTATAGTGAAAACAATCCCTTAATAAATGTTTGACCTAAAATAATCCTTCGCGTTATTTATTTACTACCAAAATATACAGCTTTTACTTAATCAGTAAATAACAGTAAAGCTGAGCATTATTCAAGTACATAATTTAGTTCTTCCAGTAATGCTAATCATGACCATTTGGCTGTATCAACCGAATTATTAAATAATTAATTACAAAAATATCAAAAATTTCTAGAAATTAAGTGACATATATTTCAAAAAGTGGAAAAAATATTTTTTAAATCCCCGAATCTAAATTACCTAATGCCAGTAAAAAAAAATTAGTCAGTTGGACTGGCTGACACATATTTTTATCCAACATTTGTTTTCGTTCTTTAGCAACAGAATGCCAGAGGGGGCGTTCGTTCGATATGCCCCACAATGATCTGAATTGGCCCACACAAAGAAGAGAAATTACGTATTAATTGCTTATAAATTAAAAACAATTAATGTTTTTGTTTCTTTTTTTTTTAAATCGGACGTTTAATGCTTGGTTTTTCCATGATGGGTTTGACAAAAATCCCACTTGCTTTATAATACAAATACAGACTGTAACGCTTCCTCTCTCTTCAAACTTCTTTGTGATCTTGCCAATTCCTTGCACAGAAGGTCAACTATGACGACCATAACAACGCCGTAATGCACGAAAAGTGCCTATGTTTGAACCATCACTTTTATAGTAAGTTTTAACTATTTTTAAAAGTTCTTCAGTTGTTAGATATACTCACAAATGGCAATCATTTCACTAATTTTTACAGTCTTGCCAGACCGGCGGTTTTGAAACCACTAAATGGTTAACTTGATACGACAAAAATGTAACATCCAGAAGGAAGCATTTAATGCAACAAATACCTGTTTAACCAAAGGATTTTCATTAATTGAATAATTTTTGTCAACTGCGTTGCGTTATAATGCTTGTTAAAGTTGGAAAATCGTTGTTGTTGGATAACCCCTCCTTATATCTCTCACTCAAATGACCAATTTAACATATATATTTTCAGTTATACTCAACCAAGTTTAACGCATTTTATGTGTTTAACAGATTTACTTCCGAAAATGAAATTAAACGATATAGTCAGGACCACTCAATTATATTCCCTATAAATTGCAGAATATTATAAATAAATGCTAAAATGATCGTATGTTACGATTTTAAAAATGTGTTAATTAAATTGTCTTAAATATGCTAAACCTTATGGAAGAAAAAGAACGAAAAACCACAATTTGTAGACTGTGCTGTAACTTAAGTGTTTGTCAAATGCAATATATTGAAAACTTCCAGCTCTCTTCACACCTCCCACTGCACAAATAACAGATTTATCTCATATATTCTTCTCTTCATATTTTCCAAACAGTTACGCTGAATTCAGGCTTATTCGACACACAGCGTGCATAAAAACTAACTTGAATTTTTGTCAGTCTCAGTACATTTTTTTGCTTTACGATGTCCCTTCTGGCACCACTCAGCCTTTGACAGCAATGCAAAAGGACGTTGGGTGAAGGTATATGTAAATGAGTTCACTTGATTGAAATTAAGTTAAATTCTAGTTTTTTTCTGTCTTTTCATTTTCTGTTAATTTTTTTGTTATAATTTTATTGTTATTGCTTTAATAAATTTCCTAGTTTTAATTTATTAAAGCACTGATGCTTCATATCGATGCGTTAATGTACAATTTGATAAACAATCCAGATAAGTTTCGGCAAAAAAACCATTAATTGAGGGTATTTAGGGTATGTATTATATATTAATTGGGGATATGTCGGTTCACCTTATAGAGATTTCTGTACTGATCACCAAATCTAATAACGTATATGACCCTATCTTTATGGGTAATTACCGCAATAAGTTGTTAAGCGAAGACAACATATTTCAGACAGTGGCTTATATTTGTATGAAGAGCTTCTTAGTCTATGATTTTATTAAATTCACTTCTTAAATCCCAGCCCAACAGTAATTACAAATGACAGGCAATGGACAAAGATACATAATTGCACAATGAAGCATGTTAAAAGCCATTTCTCTCTTGTGCAACATTTGCGGCGGGTGTTGCCACAACTACAACTTGTTTTACAAAGGTCAAGTTATCCAATGTATGTATATAATGGTTTTGTGTATCTTTGCCACATTTACAATAAAACAAAATAATTATAAATGTAAGTTTGCAACAGACTGTTGAATCTAAGGGGAATGTCTCAAACGACAATGTAAATATATTTGTTTCTTTCTTTTTACAACTGAAAGAAGATTGAACTTCTTTGCTAACAATAGAAACACAAATCAAACGTTGGTCATGATAATGAACTTTAAGCCAAATCCAAGAAAAAAAGGAAAATCTTTGCAAACCAAAAACACGCGAAAATGTAAATGCCTGTGGCCTGCGACCAGCGCAGAAGATATGCTATAATAGGTGTATTGAGGGTATGAATGTTATTAGCTGTTTGTATTCAACTTTGAAGTGCATAGTTTTTGTATATTTTCATAAAGAAAAGTGAAAGTAAATTGCTTAAAATTCAACGAAATCTAAAGAGGTCATACACCCAAAGAAATAAGTGGATAGGTCTACCCATAGAATGTAATTTGTGTATGCAAGTAAACTCGGGTATCATTTAAATTACATTTTAATGTTATAGTAGGTAATTAGCTATATATGTTTAAAATGGTAACATTTACCTGTTAACAAATTAAACAAGCCTACATAAGCTGTAATCAGATTGTTGTATTTCATTTTATGTTTTCTTCTACATCACATTTCGCGAAATAACCCTTATTTAGTGAAGTAGCATGAATTTCATACCCGCAAAACATTAATCATAGCAAGACATATGAAATTGGCTTCGAAATTGAACAATTTTTTGGACTAATTTTAAAATTTGATTAACCGATTAATAGCACATCCATAACTGACAACAATATATATAGTAAAAAGAAATCCTTTACTGACTATATTATTGATTCTGTAATAGCCAATCATGCGAAATTTTAGTTTCATCGATTTCGTTGCGGTAATTTTGAAGTGAAATCAATTTTTGACCATTATATGTTGGCCGAACATAGCACGATGGTTAGTATACCCATATCATTCGCATGATCGCAGGTTCAACACTGCATACAGCCACCTATCATTATTTGAGCGGCAGTCACTTAGATGTGTCTGACGAACATTTCGAGTAGTCGAGTAATCGATAAGTCTTGTAAATGCTTCTCAAGCCGTGACATTCGGAATCGTCGTTCAGCAGTAGGTCCCATTGAGCTAGTCTAAAAATAGAATGCGTGTAAGCTCACTGAATATGAGAAACTCTCCCGTGTTTCACTCGTGAGATATAAGAGAACCTGATTTTTTCTGTTTTTGTAAACATTGTGTGCTAAATATTGGACAAAACATGTTTTGGAACCACTTGAAAAAGGCTGGATGAAAAAGGAGTATTACCTTGAAATTATGCGCCGTTTGCGTAAAGCAATACGAAAAAACACCCGGAATTGTGACAAAAAATGCATGGTTTTTGCATCACGATAATGCACCTGCTCACTCATCTTTGCTTGTGGGAGATTATTTGACCAAAAGCAACACCGCTATTATGCCTCAGCCACCATTTTCACCAGATTTGGCCCCCTGCGACTTTTTCCTGTTCTCAAGATTGTAGAGACCCATGAAAGGATGACGTTTTGCGACGATTGAGGAGATAAAAGTCGAATCGCCCAACACGCAAAACACTTGTCTTATTTATGCCTCTCATAAACAATTTAAAAATGCTATATGGATAAAACCGTCAACATATGTTCGAGGCGAGTGTACTAATATAGAAAAATAATAATAATCGACAGTCGAATGCCCTTATTTTTGAACACACTCGTACAAGCATCCGTGATTATAATTTAATTTGCTGTGTTCGTTTTTGTTTCAGTTGGATATTTTAATCGAAAATTTCGTGAAATCTGTTAGATACCAGAAAAATGTTGTTTGAAACATTTTAGCCTTTCGCTATTTGGAAGTTGTATCTTTTCCAGATACGATAACAATTTTGCGTTAAATTTAGTAACCAATGCAAATTTTTTGCAACTGAGGGTTTAGATTTTTTTCAGCTAAGAAAATAAATTTACATTAGTTTTAGTAACCCAGTGCAAAAGTTTCATTTAAGTGTGCTGGGAAGACAAAAGGCCCTCTGTAAATTGCTATGTTCTTATCATAAATTGACCTAAAAAAAAAACAAAATTATAACTTACTGTAGTCTATCGTTAACAAATTATAAAGGGACAATTGTTCGTACTCTAAGAAGCGTGGCTATGCGTACTAAATTACACTACATTTTGTGCAGTATTAGCAAGCTGCCAGTTAGGGATTTCAGATGGAAAATGTTAGAAATTGTTCAATTTGCTTAGAAGGCATCAGAGGGGACGTGAAAATGCCACCCACTTCCATTCTCAGAACAAGTTTTACCAAGTACTTGACGTGTGCCAAATTTAATTGCATTTAGCACAACTTTATGAAAGATACGAAACTAAGAATATATGGGTTGGTTCGATTATTCGTGTGGGACATACCAGAAGGAGAGTGGTCACGACGTAGCTTTTTCTCAAAGTTTGTTAATCATCAGAAAATAACGTAATGGACAAAATCCAAATAATTAGAAATTAAAGAGGAAAAAATGAGTTTCGGAATATCAAACATTTTTTATAAGAGGTTTAAAAAAATTTGTAGAGCGCATAATGTGTGTAATGTGGATTATGTCGCCCACTTGTATGGGAGAAACCAGAAGCGGTGTAGTCATTCGACGATCTTTTCGCAAGAAATTCTATTTACTACGGTCAACTTATTGGTAGCTACGTAGAAAAATCTAATTTCTTTGTTTCGCCACCTAGAACCAAAATATCTGTTTCATTATGTCCATTTATATTTCTGGAATGAAACGATTCATAGAACGAAATTAATGATTATTTAGGTTATGATTAATACCTAAATTTTTCAAAGCCTAAACGAAACTGAAATTTCGAGAAAATCCACTATAACCCATGTGGAATTAGACAATTGCTGAGGTTTTAAGTGATTAATTCGGGTTTCCAAACTCGTAAACCCTTGGCAATTATTTTGAGCTTTTTATCAAACTTATTTATTTTATATTATAAAGAAACGTATCTAAAAATAAACTCACATAAATAAATTAACAGTTTGGCACAGTCGAACGCCAACTTTTTCAATGAAATCTGAAGATGAAAGATAAACTAACAAAATAAACAAAATCTTGAGTAGCTTAAACACCATATAAATTTAAATGAATTGCGTATACGTTAAATCTTGATGAATAATGCTTATCCCAAAATACTTGTCCTAAATATAGGCTGATTTTTTATTCGTAGTTTTTTTAAGAATCGAATAAACCACTCAAATTTGCATCATATATTAAAAGCTTTTATTGGAATCGATAAATTGGTCTTTGCCATTTAATTCTTAAAGATAATTTCATATAAATGTTGTCCGCGGCTCCGTCTCAAAATGTCCATTCGGAAGATCCAATTTTTCGTCACTTTTTCGAGCATTTCGGCTGTATTCCATGAATAACGCGTGTTATGTTATCCTGTAAGGCTTCAATAGTGTTTGGCTTGTTCACATAGACTAACAACTTAACGTAACCCCACAAGAAATAATCGAAAGGCGTTAAATCGCAATATCTTGGGGGCCAAATCGCGAGATAAGCTGCCCACCAAATTCATCCCTCAACATGTCCATTGTTTCACGAGCAGTGTGGCATGTTGTACCGTCCTGATGAAACCACATGTCAACCAAGTTCAACTTAGCCAATTGAGGCAAAAAAATTCCTTGTGGTTGAGTAACACATTCCCAATCGCTGAAAACGGCGACGTATTGACATTTCACGATCGTCATTAACACTGGTCGCTACGGATGCAATATTTTCTTCGGTACGTATGCGAATCGATGGTTTTATGTCCAACAGAGTAAATTTGGTGCAAAATTTGGAGATAACAGCACGAATTGTTGATTCAGCAGGTCAATTATGACGGCCATAAAATGGTCATATCAAACAATGCACATTTGTCATAGAGCACGAATTTTAATAATAAATTCGTTCGTTTGTTAGTCTTTCCATGATGATATGGCAGAGTATACTGTACACTTTTCACTTTGACAGATGACGTTTGGATGCCATTACCAGCCAGTACTGCCAACCTGAAAAACTTAAATCTTAAAAAATCACCCTGTATTAAAAAACCTTTGTTCGTTTTATTTATTTCAAGAAATTTCTGGGAGTACCTTAATTGTGAAAATAAAATGAAAAATTGTGATTAATGGTGTTGCCTTGATTGATGGTCCCAACGACTGTTTTATCGTTTTATTAAATCCCTAGAAAAGCATTCCCTTTGCAACTCCACAGTTAATACTGTTTATTCGACGAATTCCAATTGTTTATATCAAATGTTGTGTGTACTTTATATTTGAAAATGAAGAAATTTTTACAATTTTTGAAATATGACTTATGTTATTATATACTAATTTACGTTACATAAACTTCGTTTTGTAAGTAGGACGACCAAAATTTTTTGTCAATTTTATATGCTAAATATACCTACATTCTTTGTTAGATAAACAAATAGAAAACGAAATCATTCTAGCGGCATAAATGTTTGTATAATAGTTGCTTGTCTGCTAACTATCTTACAACTCCTTACTTAAAATTTTATAAAGTATAAAGTTAATAGAGTTCTTTGTTTTATTTCAAGGAAAAGGTGTTATCTTAATAACTTTAATTTTTGCGTATGAACATTTACTGCGAGTGGCATCTAATAAGACCAAAATGTAACACCTAGAAAAAAGCGTCTAAAGTAACAAGTATCTTTTAACTACCTATAAATGTTCGATATTCGTCTGTGTGTTTGGATGGCTAGTAGACACGATAACTGGCGTAAATTTGTATGGAACTTCTTAAGACTGTACACAGCCTAACATTTTGCCAGATCGTTGCCAAGGATTGTAGACGAGATATTCCGTCCCACCCCTACCAGTACCTTCCATATAAATTGACCGATTTTCCGAAAACAAATTTCCCCTTTAAGTCCTAGCTGATAGACTGCAGCGATCTAAGTTTTTGTTCATAATTTCAACATATAATTCTTGGCAAAACATGAGTAAACTGATAACTTTACTACATCACAGATACTTTCCATAAAAATGGCCGGCCTAACTGCAAATTTTGTCAAATTTCAAGTGTTTGCAAAGAGAGTGTTTGTGTGAGAGTGTAAAATTGAAGATACTCCATTTCCTTCTGGTATCTCCCACGCAAATGATTGATTTGCATCGTATACTCTTCACGTCTTTCTGCAGTTGAATTCAGCCAAATTTGGCACATGTCTTGCGTTTGACAAACTTAGTATTAAAAATGAAAACGAACGGCAATACCACTCCATTCCACCACTGAGTGAGATACCCCACATGTTGACCCATATAGCGAAATGTAATTTTTTCCCTGTCAACTCTAATGCGTAGACCTATGTAACCTAAAACTTTGTCAATACCATTTAATTGTAATGCTTGGTAAAATATAAAAATTTCGGTCGGATAGCAACATAATTTTTAATACCTTCCACGTAAATTACCTAATTTAACCTACATATAGCCCTGGATTTTTAATCATTTTATAGGAAGCGTGATAAATCGATAGGCTCTTTTCCAATAAATACTTGTAATTGAAATACAATAGAAGAAGAAAAATTATAACATTCAGAAATCCTTCTCTACGAAATTATAGAAGAAAATTTTGATTTTTGCTAAATTGGTCAATTTGTATGTGCCCTAAAGGTCATGATACGCGCTAAATTATATTGAATTTAGTGCAGTTGAATAAAACACTCGAATACATGAATGTGTGGATTAAAGTAGATGTTTGTATGGGAGTTACCAAGGAGAATTACGAAATTTCAGTTTACGAAAAATGTGTGCAAATTTTATTGAATTCAGCACACCTGTTTAAAAGGTTCAAAGGTAAGAGTATATGGCTTAAATCAGTCATTTATATGGGTGCTACCAGAAGATGTGTGTTAAATTAGCCAAGTTTTGTATGGAATTTTAAAGCAATATCAGGGACAAAAGTCTACATCACTACAGCCCAATAATTAGATATTACAAAGGAAATATTGATTTCCGATTTGCCTATCTATTTTTTATCGTAGGAACCATATGGATCCTGCATACTTGGTACATTTTTTTTCAAAATTTTATGCAGCTACTGCAGCCTACTACATATGAATTATAAAGGACAGATTGATCAACCTTATAAAATGTATGCTTTAAGTTTCAAGACGCCACGTTGTTTAATATTGTTGTTTGAGCCACCAAAGGTCTCAGTAAATTTATAAACATGGGAAAAACTGCCCACCGCTATGTAATTTAATATTTCCATTTGAAAGGTCTCAGTCCCACCAATATTAAAGCCGAGCTAGAGTCTAAACTGGGGGAGTCTGCTCCTTCGTTTAAACGAGGCCGTATTAAAGCGCCCACGCCAGACACGGTTAAGAAACTTCACAAGATGGTGTCAGATGAGCTGAGCATCTTATATTGATCAAAGATTTGAAGATGAGAAAGTTGTGCGCAAGATGGCTGCCGCGCTTGCTTTCAATAGAGCAATAGAGCTGAATTTTTGCATCGATTTATACGCAGATGAAACATGAGTCTACGACTTCACCATCACCTGACCCAAAGAAACAGTCAAAGCAGTGGACTGGAATGGAGATTCCAAGAAAAGTGAAGGCGATTCCACCGGCATGCAAGGTCATGGCGTCTGTTTTTTAGGATGCGCATGAGATAATTTTTATGGAAAGAAAAAGCCACAAACGGGGAATATTATGCTAATTTATTGCAGCGTTTAGGTGATGCAATTGTAGGAAAAAGGCCGCATTTGGCGAAAAAAGTGTTGTTTCATCAAGGCAATCAAGGCCACTATAGCGATGGCCAAAATTATTGAATTATAGTTCGAATTGCTTTATCACGCACCTTGCTCGCCAGATTTTGCTCCCTCGTACTATTTTCTAGTTTCAAACTTAAAAAAAAGGCTGGGTAGTAAAAAATTTGCAAACAATGAAATGGTGGAGTCTGTATTGAATGTTGCTGGAAAAAGTGCATCGAGCTAAAAGAAGATTATCTTAAAAAATAAGGAAATTTTTTTCCAACTCTTCTGTACCTTATTTGTTGGCTAGGTTTGGGACCGCTCTTGCAACAGGTAAATATTATTTAGATAAATATTATGCAAGTGAGTATTAAGAATAACTTAATAGTACTTGTGTTAAATAAGCTCCTTGTATCAGAAAAGGAATGGCCAATCGGCAATTTTTCAAAATTCTGTCAAACATAAAAATCAATGTAATGGACAATAATTTAGGTTACTGTTGCCTAAGAATGGCGAAATATGATACGATTTATTTTCGGCATTTGCCGGTATGCCCCCTTTTGCAATCGCTAGTTACCGTCTGGCAAAATTGTAAAAAGCACAAAATTGTAAAACGTTTCGTAAATATTTATAGAACTTATCGTGCCTATAGTTGAATTAACTTAAAAAGTTGTGAAATACAAGCATCAAATCATGTACGAGTATATCTTCATTTCTTCTAATGAAATTTTAATGAAATCTGTTAAATTGCAAGTGCATTGCATAGTTTGTGCATATGCAGATGTGTAAACCCGCATTGAATGTCAAATGAATTTTCCTCTTGATATTGTATCATTTTCAGCTGCCACCTAGCTGTCACTATAGCAAGATAATCTTCACTAGGCGCTGACAATTGTGATAAGTGCATTTGTACTACAACCAACTCAAATATTCATACTGTTATATTTCTGTTAAATATTAAAATATTCTAAATGTTACAATTTTCGTGATAACGTAAATTGAATGCACATAAATGTTTATTTGCATATTTAGGATTTGTTCACGCCTCAGTGGATAAAAGTAGTCGTGTGAAATACAAATTCCCGTGAAATTGTCACTGCATATTTTTCAAATTCATTCAAAAATTTATAACGTGCGTTCATATAGACGACAAATCTGAGTGTATAAATTGAGTAGTGTGACATAGTTTTACTTTGCTGAAAAGGATAAATATTGCAGGGCCAAAATTATTGGTTATCGATACCATATTGTTTAGAAATCTCTAAATTTGGATAGAAGCAGTACAGAAATTTCTGTCAGAATAGCTGACTTACATGTATGTACCTTCACTTGATATCCAATGACATTCATTTTCATTCTCACAAGTAATTTTACGGAAGGAGAGATAAGTATAAGATAAATAACTAAATCTTGAAATAAAGCTTGAGAAATATGAAGCTAAAAACATTTGGACTGCATCGGTCATTTTGTATGCGAGAGTGTGGCTAATAGGTCGTTCTTTTGAAATTTTGCTGAGCATTACACATTAATACAACAGACGAAAACTTAATTTCCTGCAGTCAACTAATTTAGTATTAAACGAGAATAATGTTGTTTTGAAAAATCGATTAATTTGTATCGATCAATATATTTACGATCCCTGGAAATACTTTCACACGATATTTGGCTATGATAAATTTTGTGAAGTTTCATAAAGTGTTACGACAATTATCGTGTCTACCAGATAGGTGGGCATCGCTCGTATTTGGTCAAAATACATTTTGTTTTTTAAACGTTTTCTTCTGGGTACTACATTTTTGCGGTCCCAGATGATATATTGGGTCATTCCTTCGGGTGAAGGTATAAAAATAAGATATAGAAAAATAAGCCAAGTTGATATTTGACAATTTCTCTAATCTCACAAAAAATGCCGATACATTGTCCACGGCAACATATCATAGAAGCCACCTTTGGAAAAATTGAAACTTTTCTTAAATGTTCTAGAGGCTTTAGCAACGGTTCCATAAGTATAATCAACTAGTCGGACTGCGTGAGTTGCAAAGTCCTCGTTAAAATGGCATGAAAATATATTCTATAATTGTGCAATACTCAACTCCATAAACAAAATGTAATCAGGATTGCATTTTGTTAGGACATGCTTTGCTTTCCGAATATATACTTTACGTATCAGGTCCCACATTCATACTTCTGACAGATATGGCAATTTAAATGTGGTGTGTGGGCGCTATCGCTTCCGTTTCCACAATCTTAACATAATAATAACTGTTATTTCGTTATAAGTTTGCAACTCAACTTTTTATTTTTTTCATTATTAAGAAGGGCGTGGCACCGCGCAGTTCTGCTGACTTATTTCATTCTAGTTCAATAGCATATGTACTAAGTGTGTCTTTCTACATCAGCAGCATATGCATACTCCATTTTTGTACCTTCAAAGGTTTATGAGATACGGCCGTTCAAAATGTTAAATGGTATGGGCGGTGGCACGCTTTTTTTTTTAATATTAACTTGATATAGCATGTGACAATTTCGTGATTGATAGTAATATTTTTATAACGATCTGCACACTTTTTATTCAAATATTTCCTGTTTATGCCCGTAACTTACGTACCAAATCTCTTCTGTATCCCTCAAATAGTTTATTAGACATAGTCGTTCAAATTTTGTATTCGTGTAGTACCACTCCCCTTCGGCCAATCAAGACTTAGCATAGCCTATGATTCTTCTCTGGGCAAAATAAGTATGCTACGAAAGTTTCAGGATAATCGGTCCACTACTTTAGAGATCTGTTCGGAACAAATAAATAAACATACTTGGTAAAAACATACAAATATTATATTTTATCTTTAGATAGGCGGCTGTAATTTGAAAAATATGGGAGTAAACAATTTCATCTCTACTCTACAAGGGGTCGCCCTAATTATGGGTGATCGAGATCGAATGTCTAAAATCGGGTAATGAAATTACAGCAACGTAACATATGTTGGAATAGAAAACGACGGAAAACTCTATTGTGTAGAAGAGTTAAAGTGCATTGTTTGAGCGCTATCATATTTCAAAATTCCAGTTGTTCATTTTAACTAACACTTCTCTTCGAGCGCATTTAGTACCGTACTATTTCCACTACAAAAATCGTGAGTTAGACAAACAACTAAAGACCTTTGTTGCCTCGATGATTACAAAATATATTTCTCTTTCGATATGCGAAAATTTATACAAAACCAGTTTTTTTCACACGACAACAACAAATACATTGAAAATAATAATTGGGGGACATTTTGTTTCTTCACCTGCGGTTTCCATTTAAAGATGTGGTAGGTTGCATTTGACAGTGCCCGCAATTAATTGAAGATATCTTCAAAGCGTTTTGTGGGTTTGCTGCAGTAGATTACAATCATTAGTTGGAAATTTCTTTCTACAGTTTCTGCAGAAAATACAACTTCGAAAGCAAAACGAAAAACAAGAGTTCATTGAACACTCCTACCAGCGTCACAATGTTGCTGCTGATGCTTCTCTTCTGAAGAAACACAAGATTCCTAAACGCGCCTTTTATAAACATAGACGTTTTTCGTGCCCCGAAAAAGTGAAGCTCTGTTTTCACAACATCTGTAGGAAGAAAAGTGTGATAAATGAATGGCTCGACTAAGGAAAGCTTGTCACAAATATCTTGTTGGATATTTCAACTAATGTGTTAAATTTATGATTGGTATTTATGAGAGTAAGAGTCGGACGGAGTTGCAACGTGCATTATTAGAAAAACGTTGTCTTAAAGTTTAGAAAATTGAAAGTTTATGCTATATCTTTGTGTACTGAATCGAATAACTTAAAAATTTGAGGATAATCAACATTTTGTCTAACTTACATTGAAGTACTTTCATTCTCCAACTTTAAATTTTCCCATTGGCATGTAGTGAATGGACAAGAATAGACCGGAAGCTGCTGTCGGATGGACAACGTGCTTACTGCAAGGATGACTCCGCTGAGATTGCGCTGCACGACTTGGTCGGATTTATCGAAGGCTCACTCGCCGTCAAGGTGTATACTTTGGTAGCCTTTCTAGGTATAGAAGGGGCGGTTAATAACGTTTCTCCTGATACGATAGTCGCAGCACTATCAAACCTGGGAGTAGAGATCAGCATTAGGAGCCTAGTTCACTATCTTCTTACGAAGAGGCGTATCAGGGTTAAATTGTGGTCGTCGGACCTTAACAGATTTATCAGTAGGGAAACACACCAAGATGGTGGTCTATTCCATCCTACTATGGAACCTCGCTCTAAACAGTATCCTGTTCCAGAGGAGGGTGATGTGCAGGTTGTCGCGTAAGCAGACGATGTGCCAATAGGGGAAAGTTTACTGTAACGAGGAGGGCAGAGGAAAACGGTCTCAGAACAAATAGTAACAAGACCGAAGTGGTTCTGTTCACCAAGAGATAAAATAAAGAGATAAAATTCCACCTGTGTATCCTATCTCCCTGGGAGGTACTAAAATTTCTATCTTGTTTGTTATTGGGCAATAAGCTAAATTTCGAACTCGACATTCTGGACAGGGCGAAAAAGGCCACAATGGCGCTATATGCATGCAAGAGGGAAATAGGTAAATAGGATTAAGGCCTCGCATTGTTCCCTGTTTGTATAGGTATACTGCAGTAGTAAGACCGATAATGTTGTATGGAGTTATCGTCTGGTGGAAGGCTCTTGAGAACTCCACATACTTCAGGATGCTGGATAAGGGCTAAAGAATGGCTAGTCTGTGCATCACAGGTGCGCTCCGCACCACCCCATCCGATGCACTATATGTAATTTTGCATTTACTACCCCTGGACATAATTATTATGCAGACTGCCCCAGCTACGGCAGTAAGACTAAGAGAGCTGTCACAGAGTTCAAACAGTGGTTACGGTCACAGTGTGATCATTAACATGGTGCCTTACATAACAGGCAACATAACAGACACTCTGGATGAATCACTATTCGATAATAAGTACCATATAAGTATACCAAATAGACACGTGGAAATGTAGAACTCCTGGTACAAGACTATATCGCACCCTAAATACAAAAGGGGCACAACTCAAAATTCTCTATTATTCAGTAGAGGCAAAAAAACGTGATCGTGCAGAAGCAACACACTTGACATAAAAATAGACATAACGGCATTTTTCCAGTTAAAGAAGATAGTGATGAGACGGAAATTTTTATAGTGGTTAGAAATGTGTAATGTGAATCAGTTTTTGGGAAAAAGTAGATTTTGACAATTTTTGAGTTGTGCCCCTTTTGTATTTAGGGTGCGATATGTCGACTTCTATATTGACGGCTCAAAATTATTTCGGTTTACTATAATAAACTAGGGCTAAGTGTAGCAAAAAGCTACCTGATCACTATAGTGTTTATCAGGCCGAAATTTTGGCCATTAAGGAAGTGGCAGAATGGCTGAAATATAACGTCCTCACCACGGAGGAGATTAACATATTCTCTGACATTCAAGCTGCCATTAAATCCCTGGATTCAGTCTTCCTAAAATTAACATCATCCCTGAATAGCCGCAGATCTCTTGACGAGATGGTTCAACAATTCAATATTCACCTGACGTGGGTGTCGTCCCACAGAGACATACCAGGGAACTGCTGAGCAGACGAACTAGCAAGGCTACGGACAACCTTACAGACTCCAGCCGAGTTGGAGTCCGTGGGCATGTCTCTGGTCACTTGCAAATTCCTACTGCGGTATAGAGCATTTTTAGTTGTAAGTGTCAGGTGGAAGTCCGTCCGAGTCTGTAATCAATCCAAACGGATGTGGCCTCGCCTAGATCTGAAGCGTTTACACACACACTGGTGTCGCTATGAAGTCCCGAAGCCTCATTGCTTGCATCCGTCATGACGGGACACTGCCTGCTTGGAAGACATGCAGTGAGATTGAGAGTTGCGACTAGTGACTTCTGCAGAAGCTGTGGGGATGAAGAAGAGGAGGAGTCGGTAGAACATCTTCTCTGCAATTGCCCCGAAGTTTATGTACCTGTCACAATGGATTGCGCTGCACAGAGTCGTAAAATAGTTGACCTGTTAAAAACGGCGTCCCCTCATTTATAATCTCTACAACTGTCATTTTACCAGTGAAAATTTATATTTTTTTGCTTTATATTTTGTATATCGTTCTATATAGGACAAATGCAACACACACAAATATCTTTTAATCAAATAGAAGAAGAGTTTAAAGCACCAAATAAATTCTGATCAAATGTGCTTCATGATTTTTTAAGTCGATTGGCGATCGTAAATATTATTAAATTTTCTTAAAACTAGTCAAAGGAAAATATTTTACCGGTTCGCTTTATGTGTGTTTCATTGAACTTCACTTGAAACCGAAAAATGAGTAACCCTATACAAAGTATTATGACAAGTAATTATTTTGTAATATTATGCTACATGTGTAGTTCAATATCTCGAAAACATATTTTTATTAACATATAAATTAATTGATAATTCATATTCATATAATTTAATTAATAATTCACCACATGAGTTTGCTACACATGTGTGAAGTGCTCCTTGTTATATTTTTCTACGATTTCACGATTTTGTTACCTCAATTCAATGGCGTGTTAAAATCTTTAGCCAAACACTTTAAAATGCTAAAATGTGTATGCGAAATGGCGTTAAGACCATTATTATTATAAATACTCAAAATTTGTGAAGTTGGAATGTATGGTTGTTTGTTTTATATTCTATAGCTATGTTTAGTTATTGTAAGATATTCCACATTCCCCTTGTAAGACATTCCACTACGCTGCTATATAAAGTGATCCTTAGGAATTGTGACGAAGATAGCAGTTCATGATTATGCCATTTATTTTAATTGCGGGTTAAAAACAATGTAGTTTATGCACTTGATGTCAACTTTTCTTCATTAATTAAATATTATAAATTTAAGTAGATTAAAAAAATTGGACACGTCTTTAGAAAGGAATGTTAACGTCTTCAGCAAGGTATGTTGTTTATAAATGTTATACGAAGTCTGCTGATTAGGATCCGTGTCGGCATGCGAAATTGTGAGATTTTCATTCTACCAAAATTTCATTTCTTCAATCAAGTTTTGTAAAAATTTCCATGGTCTTGAGCTTGAGTGAACACACTCGTGTAAAGAAAATTATTTAATTTATTTATTTATGCATTAATTCAAATGATTAATTAAGTTTTTTCTTTAGCAAAGCATTGAAACGTTGCATTTCTCTTAGTTAAAAATATGCTTCGAAAAAAACTGTTTCAAAGAACTGAAAAATTTTATATGTTTCGTATAAAAAAAAAAAAGAAACTCAAAAATTCCGACACTGTCACCATAGCGACTTCCGCTGAATTTTACTATTTTTGGATTATATATTCTACTGAAACCTGTTACAAGAAAAATGTAAAACCAAAATAAAAGTTTGTGAGTTATTTTTTACTACTGGACAAGTACAGAAATTTCAGTATAAATTTACCATAAATTTAGTATAATTTAGCATTCATCCGCCTATTAACAAGCTTAATACTTCGAATGAAAATGGACACTTGCAATTTTTTCGATTGTGCAAAAACGAGGTTTATTTGCTTTACATAGTTTGTAAGACTGCGGCAAGTAATCGTTTTGTTTGTTGTTATGCTTTAATGCAGATAACTTTTCATAAAAACGTAGCGATTTACCACTCTGCATTTGACACCCGGCAAGCTTTTACATCAGCGCAAAGGAATCTTGGGTGAGAATGTATGTAAGTCGGTTGTCCTGATTTAAATATTTCTGGAATATTTACCAAATTTCAATTTTGGTAAGGAAAGTACATGAGTTTTTGAAGCTACCTGAATGCATATGAATGAACGGATCCAGTCGATAGTATTTTATTGCATTTAACTTCAATATAGTTGGAATGGTGAGCACAACATCCAGTTGTAGTTGACGTCATGCATAAAGTTTGCATTCATTGCAATGTATCAAAAAACGAGAAATCAATTTGCTGTTCACATGAAAAATAACATGTTTCACTTTAGGACGCTTTTAATTCAGGAAGAACAACACAATCGAAACATTTTCTCACAAATAACTACAACAATGTAAAGAAGAGTAACGGAGTGAAATAAAAAAACAAATAAACATTTTCATGCAAAGTTCAATCCATTGTAATTATTTGCTGTAATACGAACGTCAATGCTCATGAGCGGAGGGTGAAGGTGTCGCACAGTGTGGGTGAACGAAAACGTAGCAAAGTGTTATTTATGCCACTCTTTTTGAACAAAATGGAAAAATTTGACACAAACGATATTCAAGTGTTGGGAGCTTATGATAGATATTTAGCAGTCCAGATGTAACCAGAACGGACCAGCGGCTGTAAAATTTTTGCATCCTTAATTAATTGAAGTATTATGTAAAACCAAATATCACTATTTTGATGATTATTTTATTTCACATATATCTCACAACTAACTCGCAACTAAGTTCTCTCTAATCTATATAAATAAAAACCAAATGCCGTTCGTTAGTAAGGACATCAGTTGAGAACGGCTTGACCGAATTGAATAATTTTGTTTTTTAAATGTTCGTCGTAGTCCAACTTAGGTTTTTATGGAAAGAAAAATTTACCACGCCCACTTTTTTCGATTTATCTAAAATTGTAAAACGGCTACACCGATTTGTCTAGTTCTTTTTGTAAATGTTTGTAGTAAATGTTTCCAGTGCTGCTACAAATATGGGTGGGATTGGACAAAGGAGCGTGGGACCTCCCATACAAACCACAAATTAAAAATCCATTATTTCTGCTCCTGCTAACGGTATGTGAACAAAATTTGGTATATAAGTTTGGTTTACATATTGTAAGTTCTGCTGCAAATACGGGCGGGATTGGACAAATAGGCGTGGAACCACCCGAAGAAATCAAAAATTAAAAAAAAACCATTATTTCTGATCCTGTTATAGGAAAATTCAAGTTTTTCATATACTGACTTTATTTCACTTCTCATTTTTCCATGTATGACAAACTTTTAGGAAAAACTTTTCACTTCTCAGTTTTTTTACTTAGCCTAAGCTCAAACTTTAAAAAGTTCCTAATTAGTGCTATTTGTGAAAATTCTTTACGAGCCTTATTTAGTGCTATTGTGTTTGCTGCAAAAAGTGAAAATTTTAAAATACAATTAACCGTGCGCTCAAATTTTTTGTGCAATATAATATAAGTGTTGGTGAGTATAATTTCAGCAATAACTTTTTTTATAAGAAAAAACGAAGAACATTTTCTTTTCTTCTCTCTTCTCTTATATATAAAACAGTGTTAGATTATAGTATTAATTTTGTTTCAATTAACTTTCATAATAAGTGAGTGAGATGCCGCCAATCAGACGTAGGAACATTGGTCGCAGAGGCCGTACGGCTACAAGATCAAGAAATTCTCTAGTGATTGAAAGTCCTGAACATCAAGCAAATCGTATTGAGAGGAACAGCCAACGGATATTAGAATCCCGATTAATTCAGTCACATGAAGATTAAGCTATCTATACATATATATGTAAAAATGGTGAGAAAAATGTATAGTAATTCATTAATTGAGTTGTTCGTAATTGCCTGGAGAAGGTTTTTTCGAAAGAAAATTTTGGGGAAACCCTCCGGAAAAGTGGGAAAATTGAAAAAAATCGAAAATGGATTTTTTTTGTATGGAATTTTGTGTGCAATTGTTCCGGAATGGCTTTTCGAATGGCAAAATTGAAAACTGTTAGTGGAAAACTCAGAAAATTCCGGAAAATGTTCAATTTGTTTGATTTTGGACTGTGTGAAGTTGGAAAATTCGTTGTAAATTTCGGAAAATTATGAAATTTATTGTGATAAAATATGTTTTGCGTGAATTTTGGGTGGAGAAGTTAACGAGATAAATAACAGATGGCGCTACGCTGCGTTTAATGCCACAACCCCGTAGATGGCGTTATACGTTAACTTAGGCTGAGCGCAATTTGACAGGTGCATTGTCATTTTCTATTAAACAAATGTGCTATATTTCCTGCTGCAATTGATTCGAGTTTTACCTATTATTACACTGATTTCGGATACTCATATATCGCGTATCACATCAGTAAATGGTACAAACAATACGATCAATTGAAATTCAGTGCAATATTTATCAATTCGATCATTTTTTCAGAAAATAAGTTTGAGTGTAAAAAGTTAGGTCATCTTATTGGATTGCAGGCATTTATTGCGATACATTCATTTCGTAAGTTTTTTTTTTAAATAATTTTCTTTTTAATAGGATTAGTCAACAACGACTTTATTCCATTTCAAGGAGAGTTATTTGCTTGACTAATTCCACCTATTAGACTATCAAACCTTGGACGTCGTACATGTCGTGCAATAATTAGTCAGAATGTTTGTGATAATTAAACGCAAGAGGAACGCGCTGAACAAAATGAATGGATACGTGCCCATATTGCACAAGTTCGCGTTGCACAACCACCACATCACATTGTCGAAGGAGGAACTCATCACCAAAGTGTTGCCCGGCATTATAAAAATCTCGATTGAATTAGTGAACTGGCAATAACAGCAGCTAAGAGTAAGGACGTCGATAGCTTGAATTTAGTTATTCAAAGTCAAATCGCTGGAAAACTGTATCCGTACAAATGTATTGACAGAGTGACCGACGAGGATGAAGCGGCAAACTATCTGAAGGAATTTTTGAACTCGCTTGATGTGCCAGGAACTCCGCCGCATAATTTACAGCTGAAGGTAGAATCGATCATACCCATGTTGCGGAATCTGAATCATCCGAAATTGTGCAATGGTACGCAATTGTCCATCAAGAAACTGATGAACAATGTGATTCAAGCGACGATCATCAAGGACAAATTCAAAGGAGAGGAAGTCCTTATCCCACGAATTTCGATAACTCCAACTGATCTTCCATGCCAATTCAAGAGGATTCAGTTCCCCATTCGATTAGCTTTTGCGATAACAATCAATAAATCGCAAGGCCAATCGTTGGAAGTCTGTGGGATTAATCTCCCTGTTTTTCGTACGGTCAGCTCTACGTTGCCAGTTCGCGTGTTGGGGACAACCGTCTTCGTTGTTTGTTTTTGCGCCGGAAAACAAATCAAAAAATATTGTTCATCATAATGCTCTCTACTGATTTCGATTCCATTCAAATAAATCACATTGAAATTTGAGCTTTCTGTTTTTTATTTTTACTCGGGAGTTTATCTGAAGGCGTTAAATTGTGGCGAGCCGAAGTTCGCCGGGTCCGCTAGTCTATTTAAATAAAAATCAAATGCCGTTCGTTGGTAAGGGCATCAGTTGAGAACGGCTGGACCGAATTGAATAATTTTTTTTTAAATGTTCGTCGTCCAACTTAGGTTTTTATGGAAAGAAAAATTTACCACGCCCACATTTTTCGATTTATCTAAAATTGTAAAACGGCTACACCAATTTGGCTAATTCTTTTTTTAAATGTTTGTAGTAAATGTTTCCAGTGCTGCTACAAATATGGGCGGGATTGGACAATGGGGAGTGGTACCTCCTATACAAACCACAAATTAAAAAACAATTATTTCTGCTCCTGCTAACGGTATTTAAACAGAATTTTGTATTTCGGTTGAGTGAACATATTTTAAGTTCTTCTGCAAATATAGGTGTTTCTTATTATAATAGACCGATTGGCATGAAATATTTCCAATAAAAATAAAATTTGAAGGCAAAGCAACGTTTGCCGGGTCGGCTAGTTTGTTTATAAAAATGGAAATTTATTATGAAAATATGTTTACATATTTCCTTCTGGCGAACCTCGAATTTCGTCGCGGTTAAGCTCTTCATATTTTGATGATGATGTCGTCATATGAGTAGAACTGCTGGTCAGCCAGATCGTGTGCCATCTAACAAAACAAGTGGTAATCGGACGGCGCAATATCTAGAGAATATGGCGGATGGAGTAAGACTTCCCATTTCAGCGTTTCCAGGTAGGTTTTAACGGGCTTGGCCACGTAAAGCCGAGCATTATGATTCTGAAGAATCACTTTTTCGTGCCTTTCCGCTTATTGCGGGCGTTTCTCTCGCAGAGCTCGGCTCAGTCGCAGTAATTGAAGTCGATACCGATTCTGAGTGACGGTGTCGCTTGGTTTCAACAGCTCATAATAAATAACACCAACTTGGTCCCACCAAATACAGACCATAACCTTCGCAGCTTGAATATTCGGACGACGCAAAAGCATGACCGAGCAGCTGCCTTAACTTTCTTTTCTTTGGATTGCTGTAATGAATCCAGTTTTCATCACTCGTTACAATACAATAAAGAACCCTTTTTCTTTTTTATCGCTAAAGCAGTTCAGTTCACAGGCGAAAAAACGACGTTCAACTTCCCTCAGTTTCAACCCATAAGGAACCCAAGTTCCTTGCACTATATTCGGTTAGTTTAAGCTTGCATCAGGTAGTTGGTACCGCAAATGAAAGTAGAGTGCACCGCAACGCCCTTTAGCAAAAATTGGTGATCCCTCTAACAAACGGATGACTTCAAGAAGTTACAGTTTAGTTTATTTTATTGTGTATTAATTCAGAGTATTTTCTTTCACTAGAAGGAATGAAGGCATATATCATTCAATAAGAACAAAGCAATGTCCCTTCTGGCATTACTCATACTTCAGCTGCAACGTAAAACGATGTTAGGTGGAGGTGTAATTAAGCCAATTCAACTGACTGAAATTTCTGTACTGCAGTGTAAATGTTACCATCGCATTACCATTTAATTATTTTAATAAATATTTATGTAACTGCAGCCAATCGGCCAATTTTTTGGGAGAGGTACCAGAAAATATGTGACGAGGTAATCTATTGTCATCTCAGAACTTATTTTGCTAATCGAGTGCTAAAATTAACTGAGATTGGTTCAAGTGCGTGGAAAATATGGAACTAAGTGAAATCGGCCATTGGTATTGGAGGTAACGGAGAGAGCATGGAAATCCTGTACATTTTCTTTCTCAGACCCTGCTTTAAAACATAATTAGCATTAACCACATTAATAAAACAACTTAAAAAAATATGGAACTAAAAAAATGGGGGTTGAATCGTTCATTTGTGCAGCGGGTGGTCAATTGATCGATCTTTCCAAATTCAGCAAAGCATTCAAATTAATACAGTGAACCACAATCCAGTTCAGTACAGGAAAGAGATGAATTTTGAAATTTTAAAGAAATTCTACAGAAGTTTAGGACAGTTATCTTGTCTACCAACCAGCTGACCGGCTCAATCTACTTAAAACGTGATTAAAAACTTTTGGTTAAAGATACTTGGTACTTGAAAAGCATCTGGACGTCACATTTTTGCCTTATCAAATGTTATATACCTCAATCTATTCATACGAGTGAAAATATTATTTTTGCACAAAGTATTATATTTCTTGGCAAAAGCTGAATATACACCTATGATGTATATTCTTGCAAAATTCCACCTGTATGCAAATTTTGTATACGCATTTACTTCAAATAGCCGATGATTAATTTGCTTTGAGACTCTGTTGTTGACTCATCAACATAGCTTTAATTTATTTTTAGTCTAAAAGCTTTGAACAATTATTAAAAACAAAATTTTGTCTCAACTCATAACAAAATCTAATGAAAATTTCACTACGTAAAAAATACAAAGAAAGAAATGCCTCTCAATGGGCGGCTTGAATTATTTCCCCGAAGAGAAATTAATTTTTTAAATGTGATTGACATGCGGTTATGTAGCGTTGTTGATCAAAATCAAAACATAAGCAAAAGCCATATACAAATTGTTAGACAGGTGCGTGTTTGCAACAAACATATGAGGCGAATTGTGTCCAACTTGCTTAGTTCATACATAGAGACAAACGGGTGGTTCAGTGAATCGATAACATTTTTCTAAATGTATGTAGATTGAAGCTGTGCAAAACGTTGGTCATCCTATTGCTTGGTTTAAAGCCTGATTTCCAAATTTATATAATACTTTAATGCCTATTTAATGTAACTTGAGGTACATTCACTGATTTTGTTTTTTAATGTGTGAGCAATTTTTGCTAATTTAAAAAATAATAAGAACACCAAGATTTTGACATATCGTTTAGTCAAAGACCAAACGTACATTTTGCTATTTAGAATGTGTTTGTGAAACTCTACGCATATTTAGCCTACCAAAATTAACCGACTTAATAAAGAAGACACACAAAAGTTGGTAACAATTTTCTTTATTTTTCAACATAATCTCCTTTTAGCTCGATACACTTTTCCCGGCGATATTCAATAGCTTCTATACCCTGTTTATACTCCACCTCTTCATTGTTGGTAATTCTTTCACCACCGAACAATTTTTTTTTTAAATTTGGAAATACGAAATAGTCCGAGGGAGCTAAATTTAGCGAATAAAGGTACGTGATGAAACAATTTGAACTTTAATTTTTTAAATTTGGCCATCGTAATAGCTGAACTGGGGCATTATCTTGATAAGACAACACTTTCTTTTTTACCAGATGCATCCTTTTTCCATAATTTTACTACCTAAACCTTCATCCCCGCTGTAGATAATCAATAAAAATAATCCCATGGTCATCTCAAAAAACAGACGGCATAACGTTCTCTGTGGATGAAACCATCTTCGCTTTGTTTCAACACGCTTCTCCCATTCCAGTCCACTGCTTTAATTGTTCCTTTGTCTCAGGTGTGTGGCTTTATTGCGGTGAAACATCGCCAAAAACTCTACTGAAACATCTTCACAACGCTGTATTGCAGGCTAGCGCGGCACCCATCGTGCACACAGCTCTCTCATCTTCAAATCTGCGATCAATATACGATTTATAGCACTTTTTGAACTGCCTATCATTTCAGCTAGCTCACGCATCTTCAGCCAACGATCATCCAATACCATTTTGTGGATTTTCTTGACCGTGTTTGCAGTGAACACCTCAATTAGTCGACCACTACGGTGTCCGTATTGGCAGCTCATACAGCCTCTTTTAAACTCTGATACCCAATATTTTACAATCGTAAACGAAGGAGAAGACTCCCGCAAAATAGAATCTAGATCGGCTTTAATATTGGTTGGACTGAGAACCTTCAAATGGAAATATTGAATTACGTAACGGTAACCAATTTTTCCATGTTTACAAATTCACTGAGATCGTGTACTTTTGAGGGCTCAAATAAATATACTAAACAAAGTGGCGCCTTAAAACTTAAAATATTTTTTTCAAACTACTGCCTCCAGGTATTCGTCATGTCGGCTAGTTTCAAATTCTTTGTACTAATATATTTAGTTATTTATTTGTTTCCAAAAATTAAGGTGATAAAAAAACAACAAAAAAACTAGCAACAATCGGACAATGTTATCCTATCTTATCCAAGATGTCAACTATTCTTTAAATTTAATTTTTAATGATTATTTTTTCTGATATTGATTTAACTGCATCTAACGCGGTACATTCTGAAGTTTTTTGTCAATTAAACTTTCGTATAGTCCGAGTGGTTTATTGCGCATGAAGTGAGTAATAGCCCCGAATCTTCCAAATCGTAGGCGGTTCATCTATGAAGACTTTGAACTTCATATAGCGCTTCGAGTTGTAATATTACATGGTGTTCAACGAATTGTTCTTCGATTACATCATGGTTCCACATGCTATATGACGAATAACAGTTTTAGGCTAGAATAGTTGTTGCTGTGACCGTGAATTTGAAAAAAGTTTGAGGTCATGTCACACCAAAACGTTGTTTTGTATGAGTTTGATGTCATTTCGTCAACCTCTTCATTTCAAAGACAGCAATTTTGCTTATTGATGTAAGCCCTATGCCAGGAATAGAGTTCATAGCTGAGCAAAATTATAAAGAAGGAATCATTGATTTTTGCTAAATAGACCAACAAAAATTTTGTTTATTGAATATTTTGCGAGAGAGTTTCTAGAGAGGTCGGGCAATTTGGTGCCCGTGACCCGTCGATTGCTTTCTCAAGGTTTTATTACATGGTATGATAATGCCGTCCATTTTCACTCTCAGTACAAAATCTATCAAGCACATTCAGTCAAATTTGATTGTATTCAGTACAGTTTCTTGAAAGAATATAATTTAGCCATTCGTATGAGAGACAGCAGAAGAGGTTATCTGTTCCATTTTCTGATTTTTCAGATTTAACTAAACATTATAAGTTAATATGAGAGATGCGTGATTAATCGATTAATCAAACTTTGTGATTAATCCAACTTTCAATTACTCAGTTAACTGGTTAACCGAAATTTGCGACTATTTAGAACTGCGATTAATCAGTTAGATTTATTTGGCTAACCACTCAGTTACGAGTTTTGAATAAAAAGAATAATAATTAAATATAAACATAATAAATCCAAATGTATGATTAATTAATTAATTGATTAATCTGAATTTTTGTTGATCAGATTGATAAATTCATCAATTAATCGCATATCAACGGTTAATACGATGAACAAAAATCTAGGTTACTGTTGCCTATTAATTAGGATTTTGTCATTTTGTATGGGAGGCATCAGAGGGGGCATGAAAAAGTCGTCCATTTTCATTCTTATATATCCATTTTAATGAAAACTTTAGGTGTATTAAATCTGATTGCAACTAAACGAAATTTGTTAATCAAAGAATATGTCGGCTGTATAAGTCATTTGTGTGGGTAACACAAATTGGCCTTTTTTCCTTAAGTTATGTCTAGTCAATTAATTTTAATTAATTTTTTACTCTCACCAAAATTGTCACATTTGTTGCCATGCATTTTATCCAATTAAAATGAAGGCGTAACTGCATCGAAAAATCAAAGTAATAAAAACTCAAAAACTCATCGAACGGCTAGCTTCCTGTTAATATCTATTTAAGCCACATAGCCCAACTTGGCAAAGAGTTCTTCAAAAATGTTTGGTATTATCACAAATTTAGTAGATTTCGCTATGTCATTGCAAAATAGTAAGTAAAATATTTTAACAAATTAGGGCTTATTTACAAATAACTCACTAATATCTAAAATGTTGCTCTTTTTATGTAAAATTTTTTAGGAATAATGCTATATATACAAAATCAGAGGAAATCTAACTATATATTCAGAAATTCGACCCACCCTAACATGTTTTTTCAGGGTTTACTTCTAGGCTCTTTTACCGCCTGTCTAAAGTAATTATCGAATCTGTATGTTTCTGCACAACAGTCCATCTACCCCTACAAACATATCAATTTGCAGTTTGGGCATGAAACGCATGCTGATTATCAGCTAATCAATACCGGTCTTAGCATTATTGTTTTTAAGTAGTAATACTGCTTTGTGATCCGTGAAACAAGAGAGCTTTTTATCTCCATCAATATACTCTATTACGCATTTCAAATATCTGAGAATATGTTTTACAGCCACAAAATGGCCTTTGTGAGGGTGTGAACAACATTGCGCTAGACGAGATACAGGGTGTGAAATATCAGGTCTCGATATGATCGACAAATACATTAATCCTCCGACTAGCGATTGAAAGCTCTTTATATCGCACATTTCACCGCAGTCCAGTTCAACGCATTTTTTTTTAAATTGTCCCGGCTGCCAAAGGCGTTGAAACTGGCTTACACTTCGTTATGCCCCATTCTTCCAGCAGCTGTTCAACATATCGAGATTGATGAATTAAAATGTTTCCTCCATTCTCCCGCTCCATCTCCATTCCTAGATAAAATGAGATTGCACCTCGATCAATAGCTTCTATGTCTTTGTTGAGGCTAGATAGTATTTTGGTCATATCGTCTTTGATTGAGCACGCCAACATTAAATCGTCAACGTAGATGGCTATCAGATTTATATTACTATTCTCCCGTTTGACATAAACACAGCTATCTGTCTCGCATCTTGTAAACCCCATATTGATTAGAATTTGTGTCAGCTTTTTATTCCACTCCCTTCCAGCCTGTTTCAAGCCATAGAGAGCTCGTTTTAATTTGCAAACTTTATTTGGATGTTGTTTGTCCTCAAAACCTGAAGGCTACTTCATGAATACATCTTCTTGTAGACTTTCGTTCAAATACGCTGAAACAACGTCTACGTGGTTCACTGTTAATTTGTATTTCGCAGCTAATGCAAGAATCAAACGAATCGTAGGGTACCGGACGACAGGCGCGTATGTTTCTTTATAGTCTATATTATACTTCTGCGAGCAGCCCCGTGCAACTAATCTTGCCTTAAATTTGTCAATAGATCCGCCCACTTTCCTTTTAACAACGAACACCCATTTGCAACCGATGATATTTTTTGCATTAGGTTTCCCCACCAGCTCCCAGGTATAATTTTTGATTAAGGAGTAATACTCCGACTGCATTTAACATTTCAGCTCGTGGTTCTGTCACGAATACTTTTTTCGATCTTCCAACCTGACCCGTACGGCAAATTTTTGGTCTTCCGCGGCAACGTTTACCAACTGCATTAAGAACATCATTCAAACTTTCCCCGCTGTTACTATTACCATTAGTAACGTCTGGAATTGTTTCTACAATTGATTCGTCTTGATGTGCTGTCCTACTACCAACTGAAGCAGTCGAACCTTCTCCGGAACCAGAAACATAAATGCCGGCGCAGTAAAAATCATTTTTTTCTTGCTCACTGGAATCTATATTTGCAAATGAATTTTCAAAAAATATAACATATCTGACTGTATATCTTCCTTTGTTTAGAATCAAACAATCAATCTATATCCTTTTGAGTATTGTTCATATCCAACGAACACTATTTTGACGCCCTTCGGCTCAAATTTGCTCCTGTTTCGATTATTCTGCATGACAACAGCCTCACACCCAAAATATTTGAAATGATTTACGGAGGGTTTTCTGCCCACCCACACTTCATATGGAGTTTTCGCACTTAATGCTTTCGTAGGTGAGCGATTCCTTATGTATGCCGCCGTATTGATCGCCTCCGCCCACAAATACTGACGTGATTTCGATTGCTTAATCATACAACGGGCCATCTCGACAAGTGCCCTGTTAGCCCGCTCTACCAATCCGTTCTGCTGTGGCGAATAAGGACGAGATGTTTGATGGATGACACCATTTTCTGTCAAATATTTCGAAAACGCAGAATTCACGTATTCAGACATCCTGAATGTTTAAATGTCAAAATCGAGCGTGCCAAATTTCCAAATCATTATCTGAGTCATTTGAAATTTTATTCAAATGTTCCTCTTGCATCATTATTTTCAAATAAATATAAAAAGTTCCATGATTTAAATTTGGCGTAAATAAAATTTGATTCTTCGCTGACTTTACCACGGCCTTCTTCGATTTGAATTCAACGACGTAGCCAGCATTCAACGTCTCACTTATTGACAAAAAATTCGAATGTAATTGCGATACATACCAGACATTCTTCAATGAAATATTGCAATAATTTGATTTTACCTCAATTGTGCCAATGCCTTCTGCCATTATGCTTTCTCCTGATGCCAATACTATTGTTTGTGTTCTGCGTTCAATAGTCGAAAAATACGCTATGTCATGACACATATGTGAGCTTGCTCCACTGTCCAGGATTCAATTACCAGAATGTGAACTTCCATCACCAATCGCGCTCATTGCAAATCCTTCAGACACACCATTACAGGATGACTTGCACTGCGCACGTACGTGACCTCTTTTACCACACTTGTAGCATTTAATATTAGATTTGCCTTGGAAACTGGCGTTCTTTTGATGGTTAGTCTTGGGCACTGCTCCTTCACTTTTCTCTCGTACACGTGATTTTGCCCCGAACACATTTTCCGCTGCTGTTGTCTCACCCTTGTTGGTTCTGCGTTGTTCCTCCTCAAGTATTTTAGACTTTAAGTTTTCAGTTGATGGCAATGTATCCCTACTCTCCATAGCAACAACGAAATTCTCCATTTCTTCCGGCAAGCTACACAGCAGTGAAATACTCAAGAAATCTTCCGGCATTACAACACCAATGGCTTTCAGATCATCGACAACTGTATAAAACTCATTTAACTGTGCTGCGTACCTTTCCAAATTGTTGAACTTGAATCTCACTAGCTTCTTGAACAGATTCACCTTCCGTCCGGGAAGGTGTATCCCACGTATCCCACGCACATTTCGACGTTGCGCAATTCTTGATATGTATAAGTTCCGTTGGTTTAACACATAGAGTTATATTCGCCAAAGCTTTTTGGTCATTCGTTGTGGACACAGTTCGTTCTTTCACCACATTCCAAAGATCAAGCCTAATCAGGAGACTCTTCATTTGCACACTCCATAGTCCATAATTGTCTCCATTTAGTTTCTCAATTTGTGCCAAATGTCCCGACATTATTACAATTTATTTTCGTGTGCTTGTTTAATTATTATTTCCAAACAAATCGAATTTCCAATTTCAGACCAACTAAAATTACTCACAAACAGCGTGTGGGAGTAAAAAAGCAACGTGGTATAATGACGCTTGTAGAAAAATCTTAGCCTACTACAGGTGGATTATTATCAAATTGGTACCTCCTGTACAAATTGTCAGATTTCGGAAACTCAAAATACAGCTCCAAACGTGCAATTTGATTTGTAGAATGTTATTTATATAGGGTATTGTTTTATATATGTATATAGGGTATTGTCCAATATTGAACTTGGACTGCCTTATCGAGCCGCCTGGTATTTCTCATACAAATTAACTGATTTTCCGAAATTAAATTTTTGACCTGTAATTCCTGGTTTGTTGATCACAGTTGGATAAGTAAATGTTTGTTAATCATGTTGATTTATAATATGTTGCAAAATTTGAACAAATTCGGCCCCAAAACCATGCTCCTTTTGATACTTCTCATCGATTTAATCCATACGTTCTTAGTTTCATATCTTTTAACTATTTGCATTGAATTCAGTCAAATTTGACACACGTCATGCGTTCATTGCAGTTACTTATGAGAATGAGAATGCAACGACCCCGCCGGCTCTGGTTCTGGTGCCGCTCACTGCACTAACTAGAATACTGTGACACGCACTTTGAAATTAATTGTTTGTCAATTCACCAGTCTCAAAATTTCTATACTGGTACATCCCCTCAAGCATTTGCAATGAGTTGTGTCAAATGCGGCATTTCTGGGAAAGAAAATCGATTACGTTGCCGAGCCGTCCATACAAATTGACAGATTGATTGAAATTAAATTTTTTCACTGTAATCCATAATTCGTTGATTTCTGGTTCAGTAATTTATAATTTTTCTTCTTTTATTTTCCTTTGATTTTAATCTTTTTGGTAATCTGGTTCCACTTACTAATGTGTCATGCGCTTATACACGGCGGTCAAATTCATGTTAAATTTCTAATCATTATACTAAGAACATCCTTCTATCTTCTTTCTTTATTAAAATCTTCATGTACAAATTCAATGTTATGGACAGGGGAGCGGTCTTTGATCTCCTCACATTTGTCTTCCGGATTGTGCCTATAATCCTATAATAATAGATGTCATAATTCACAGTTCTACACAGACATAAGTTCAAAAGTAATTTAATCATTCTTTCTATTTTCCCTCTCCACTTTCAACAGCTACAAATCAACAGGATGGTTTTTTGTTATCAAACTTTGTTCAATTTACTATTTTTTTTCCAAATTTGGCAGTCAAACAACAAAGCAAAAATATCAAAAGGACGCCCAGCAAGAAAAAAATGAGTTTCTTACATTTTTTGCAGAAAGCCAGAGGTTAATGAGGATATGCCGATAAACTAGAGAAAAAACGAAATTTGTTGAAATGCAGAGGGGTTGAAGTTAAGTGGCAATGTGTGTTTTGCCAATTGTACCACTAGCGAAAGAACACAGCGGGAAAAATTATAAAGCCTTCACTTTTCAGGTCTTCCTAAATGAGTTCTTAGGCCTTCCAATTGGTTCGGTGAAAATTCCAGCCTGCTTTCCCCAAGAAGGCCTTCTAGAAGGCTCCTACTAAAATATCCGAAGAAGCCCTAATGGACCTATGGACTTATGGGCCTTAAACGTATTCTTAGTTATTTTATAGACCCTCAACAACTGACAAACAATTTTTTAGAGTTATATACGAGAAGAACAAATTTCAATGTATAAAAAAACAAAACAACTTCTTCTTTTCCCTTGGTTGTATTTCAACTGTCTGTGTAGTTTTTTTTACGTCAAGTAGATAATAAAATGCGCAACAACCAACAAGAAAAAGATTTTTATAATTAGCATTTTTCTTAAAATATGAGACTAAGTTAAATATTTTTCCTTTTTTTGCCTTTTTATACCGTACGTCCAAAATGTAACACACAGAAAACAGCATCTGAAGTGCCAACTACCTTTTGACCAAATGGGTTTCATGACTTTTTAAGTCAACTGACTGTTGGGCACGATAGCAAATCTTTATTAAACTTCTCAAAACTAGGCACAATATAATATTTTCCCATATTGTAGGCGGGGATTTTAAATAGGCTATATCGATCCACCCCTTCTTGTACCTTCTACATAAATTAACAGAATTTCAGAAATTCAGTAGCTTAAATTTTAATAACTTAAATTTTGGTCCATTGTAGATATATGTTAATAATGCTTGACAGAATTTGAAAAAGTCGACCGACTAGCCACTCCCCTTCTGTTACTTCTCACACAATTAGGCCATTTCGCTAATATATTTTTAGATACCTATCACTTGCATGCTTATATAGAAATTAATCAGATTTGGTACACGCTGAGCGTTTGCCAAAGTAAGACCTCAAAATGAAAAAGGGCAACAATTCCACGCCCCTTCTTGTACCTGTCTTAAGAATTGGCTGATTTACCGAAATTCAGTCTTTCCTTTGAAGTTTCGAATTGATAAGCGATAGTAGTCTAGATTTTTCCCCATTACATTGTTTTATAATTCTCTATAAAATTATAGAAATATCGATGAAGTAACCAAATAGTCGATTTAACCGATATACTCGTATACTTACCTCCATATATTGGAATCAGATTTACTAAATTCTGCCAAATTTTGCACATCTAATGCGTTTGGTAAACTGAGTTCTGAGAGTGAGTGTTATATCGCGTTACACTACTGGGTAAAATGTGGACAATTCGGCGGAATACCTACGTTTTCTCTGGTAATTCACATACAAATTACCTAATTTCAGTTATATATTTCTAAATTCGTATTTTTCATTGAATTACGCTATACTCAGTGTAATTGAGCAAGCATCAAGCAATTAGGACTAATACTTGATATTTATGGTACCACACATAAAATTGGTCGATTTAACAAAAATCAGTGATCTCTCTATATTTTCTAACAGTCAATTAACCACGCCCTCTCTGCCACCACTCACACTTTTGCAACAACGCAAAAAGACGTTGGGTGAAGGAATGTGTAAATCAATGCACTTGACTTGACTCTCTATTGGTTTTAGAAGTCATTTACTTAAAAGACAAAAAATACCTCAAAATTTTGTGAGTCTTTCTAAAACACCCTCCATTGCAGATCTTCGTGCATGTCTGTTTTAGTAAGTTATCTGAAAGGCCTTCTGCAATGACAACCTGGTTAAAAAAGAAAGGGGTGTGGAATTTGACTGGAAGGCAAAATGAGGCCTGTTGCAAGGCCTTCTTGCTTGTTCTTTTCCCCGTTGGGAATTGTTGTCACTACACACTTCGTCTAGTGATATGTTCCCTAATATAATACACTAAAACAGAAAGGTAAAATTGAAAACTGGCCACAGTAAGCTCTGTGCATATATCAGAAATGCAAAAATTGAAAAATATCCTGTGATTTATTTGGTTCTGCATCAATTCTCGTACCGCATTATCGTGAATATTATTTCTGTAGTCACAAAGAAAGACAACTTAAGTTAATTACATTTTTTTTATCTGTAACTTCACATCTGTAAGCTATAATATCTTATATTTTTGCCCATTGCAGTAGTAGAATTACAAAGAAAAAACATGCCTTTCCTCGTACGTCCCATGTAAACGGCTCACTACTAAATTTAGCCAAAATAAGGTCTTACAATTATAATGTATGCTATTGTTATGATGTGGCCAGCACTTTAAGACGCAGAAAGAAATATTTACAGCACGAAGCATCTTTTGATCAAGCGTGCTACATGACTTATATCTGTTTATATCTGTTCAGCGATGTCCGCCTGTCTAACTGATCGGCTTTGTGGTAGACACGTCTATTGCTGTAAATCTTTGTGAAACTTCTTAAAACTTGGCGCAGAATAATATTTTGAGATAGCCGAGGATTGCAAATGGGCTGTATCTGCCGGTCCCTTCTGGTGCATCCCGTGTAACTTGACCTATTATCTGAAATTGAATTTTTGTCCATTGCTTTGATATATAATTTTTAGAAAGATTTGAAAATATCAACTGGCTAATAATGCTTCTGGCTAATAATGCTCCTGGGACATTCCATACAAATTAAACTATTAGAGAGATTTAATTTTTTCCCTGTAAATTCATAGTCTTGATTCAGCAACTTTGATTTTTTTCAGTGGCATTTAATGCAGAGCTTGGAAAAATGTTAAACAATCGACCGAAAAATCTCCGAAAAATAGTTTGAGGCACATCCCCATGGGTGCGTCTTTCAGTCAATTATACTAAATGCTGTATTATCCATTACATCAGAGCATTTATTGACAAGAAACTAGCTGTTTACCACTCACTCTCTGACGCTCTACTCACTTTTCCACCATTACAAAAGGATTTTGGATCGAGGTATATGACTGTAAATTCTGTGTTGATTTTTTTATTTTATCTTGTGTCTTAACATACAAGAAATAAATACTTTTTATTAAATGTTTCATAAGTCCCTTTAGTCATTTATTGTAATATATCGTACATACCAGATAATTTGTTTCCACAAAACTTTTTACTTATGTATCTACATTTATTTGAGTGGTTCTAAAGGCCGTTACACATACGTTGTTTTCGCACTATAGTTTCTGCACTCGAACGATATTATCACCGCCTATTATCGAGTGGAACTAATTTTCTACACGCGGTATGATACAAATATGTACTCGTATATCTTTAATTGCTAGATGTCGTCCTTTTGACGCATACCTGGTGATTCAACCTCTCCTAGCAACTCAAACAATTCATATTTGGTTAGCACGACATTTATCTTGCGCGTAAAGGAAGGGGACGTTATTCAAGCACATCACTAGCTAACCAGTTTTTTAGTTAATTTTTATAATGGAGCAAATGTAAAGCTATTTATCACTAAAATGTATATGAATGTAAAAGGTTTGCATAAATGCGCGTAAATGTGTTATTTGTAGCTATAATAATAAAAAAGAAATTTGTATGGGACATAAAAACTCCTCAACTGATTGCACAAATTAAAAATAGTGTAGCTTAATTAAGCTGTGAATGTGAATGTTTTGATGGTTGTAACGTTCAAAGCGAAGGACAGAATATAAGTACAAATAAAATAACACTCAAATCAGATTAGTTATATTTATTTTAATTTGTATTAACACATTGTTACCTAGTGTGACAATGTATGAAAACTATACAAATGTTTTCAAAGTGGTTTAAAACAAACAAATCGTTTAGTAATAATATTTATGTTTTTTACTTGATATAAAAATATACGCAAATGTACTTTCCTTATTGCTAACAAAATTGTTTGCTCAAATAACGTGAAAATACACACGAAGCCATTAGAAAAATTTCCGCGAATTGACTTGTAAATACACTCTCCCCAACATCCTTTAGTCGAAAGATGTTTGAATTGCAGTGTGATTTTCACATTATGGCAAAGTAATGCCTCCCCACTTTAATGTATGAAGTACGTAGTTTTGAATAAATAACTAGTTAGGAAACTTCATTCAGATCATTTTACTAAACTTTAACTAAACTTCACCAAACTTTCCTTTGCCAAACTAAGCGGGGCAACGGATAAGGTTTTAGAAGTCGACAAATAGTTATCAACAAGTTGTGTGAATTAATTCATAGTGATAGAATTAATTGTCAAAGGGTCTCAACAATGGTGCCGACTTCCATTCTCGGACGCTACTTTAGCGAACGCTTACACTGAATTCAATGTTACTGAAAAAAAAGATATGAACCTTAGGATATATAGGTTAAATCTATTATTTGTATGGGAAGTACCAGAGTGAAATTTCATGCAGATTAACGGCAGTGTGTACCAACCGGGCGTCATTCCTTCGATTGAAGCCATCGATTACCAGGCTTTTTTGTAACATAATTCGCTGAAAAGTGTCCATATCGAAATTCGTTAATTAAACTAGTTGACGGTGGTAAAGATAGGCAATCGCCATTAGATTAGCCGGGTCGAAGCTTATATACCCGTCACCGTCTACAGTGGCTTGGACAACCTATCGGTCCGTCGTTAGAAAAGCGGATTGTCAGGATTGTCAGGAGGATTGTCAGCTTCTTCTCAAACACAACAACAATAACCATAGCAACAACTAAGTCGGTCGCTTGCAAGTGTTTAGAAGTCGGAGTGATCTGGTTCTTTTTAGCTAAAGAGCTTGTGCAGAAATTCCAATTTTCGATAATTATGCTTAAATAGAAACAAGTATCTTAAGGGCATAAACAGCGATAATGGAAAACTTACAGTCTGTTTCCACAAAACTTTCAAAACGATAGACAATTGAATCGTCTATGAACAAATGAAAATGTTAGCCAACAATTAAAGTTTTGAAAAAAAAAATGTTATCGTGGCTAACTTTTGGTTCACACAAAAATAACAGTTCGATGGTAACCCTACTCAATAAAAATAAAGCCTCTTCAAAAAAAACCCCCCATTCGAATTAATAATAATCGTTTGGTTGCTTTTCGAACTAATTGAGTAATTCGTTTTAAGGAAACAATCTGTTTTCCCTACTTATACGAATGTTTAGATATACGAGTATTACGGAATTTTTAAAAAAATCGCAGTTTTGAAATACCGATATAACTTGTGAACTACATCTAACTTTGCGAATTATGAGCCAAATAAGTTAGGTTCTAACCAAGATATATGTTACTCATTTAATGATTTCAATACTGCTGCTCTGGCAAGGTTGTCAACTGTTAAATACTTGTCATCTGAAGTGTTATCTATTTAGTGAGAGGTTTGCCATTCACGAACATAGATCGTTTAACAACCTATGAATGCGTAAAAATAGTTAAAGCTTGCTACAAAAGTGGTGATTCAAACATAGGCTTTTAATCAAAACAACATTTTCTTCAGCGCTGAAAATCATTTCTCATTTGGTGGTTACGTCAAAAGAGAATAAATTGTGGAAAAGCCGTTGCATCCGGAAATAGTGGCCGTTTTTTTTTCGAAGAATCTCAAAAGGATCCACTGCGGCAAACAGTCCAGACACGGTCACTTAAAGGACATCGTATCTCGTGTATAATGGTAAGATCCATGAATTATAATAAAATAAAAGTTTCATCGAAATTATAGTTTTATGTGTGTTTTATTTAACTTTTTATTTTAAAACCATCACGGCTGGTGAACGCCTAAATTTTTTACCATTTTATTGCCTTACAATCCTCTATAAGACCCCACGCCCATTCTGTTATCTCCGATACAAATCAACGATTTAACCAACATATTCTTGCTGCCTTTCTAGCAAAAAAAAAAAAAAAAAAAAAATGGAAGTCATTCCTCAAGAATAGAATTTCCATATCTTCTACTGCTGCTATATGCACATATTTTCACTTCTTAAAAAGCTCTTTTTAATAACATCCAATTGTAATAACTAAAACCTGTTTTGTTTCCCACTAAAATTCGTTTTGCATTAGTTGTGCTATACTGAATTGTATCTATTTCAAAACTAATAAATACATAATTAAATCATAAGTCTAAAAACATGATTCGTGGGATATTATATTTATTTTTACGTTCTTTTCTAATGAAGATTTTCACCTTTTTCGAAGAAGCAACTTAGCACCACTCCGCGATCACTTACAAAAACAACTTTTTTGTACCTACATGAATTCACATAAAAATCTTAAGATTTTCACTTGTGCATGAGATTTGGTGAAAATGCACTCCAATGACAAGCCCATGTCAACTTCATTGGTGGTTATCTAAATTTTCACTGCTTCTGGATCATGATTTGCGGATATTTTAATATCTGTGGATGCTATTTTTTTGCATTGTATCTTTTAATTAGTTGTGTTGAACTCGCAAATTTAGCACATATCTTGGAATTGGTAAACTATTTTCTAAGAATGAAAATGGACAACGCTGACATGTCTATTCTGCAGCTTCCATATAAATTGACCGCCGACATGTAATGTTCCTCTATTATCTCTAATTTGTAGCCTGAAGTTAATGAAACTGTTGTCATTTGTATTACTTGCAGTGCTTTGTAAATTGTGAAAAAATTTACCCACTAACCATACATACTTCCCATACAAATTATTCAATTCAATTGTGAAAAGATGAACGAATGTAGACTGCACTGATATGCCTTTTAGAATACCACACATACAAATTAGCCGATTTAGCAAAAATCGGTAACCTCTTTTACAATTTCTAAACCGATAACTTCTTCTGTTATTGTGTTTGATAAGAACAAAACATTCCACCACGCTCCTTCACTTCGAGGTATATGCAAGTCAATTCACCCGACGGAAACATCTGTACTGGTTGAAATGTGTCTAATTCGTCTGTCAGTGAAAATGTAATTTTGTAACAAATATTTTTAATTCTCTTCTGAATATTTGACAGTTTTTCAAATCATTTGTTTCATAGTTTGCTTGGTTATTTGATGATAATATAATTAATCAATCAATTTAATCAATCGTGATTATTTTCAAAATGTCAATTTATGGATCGCTAAATTTAGTCAATTTTTATAGGAAGTGCCTGAATGAATGCAACACCAGCCCATTTCCACTTTCTGAAAAAAGATATTAAGCATAGGATATGTCGGCTAACTCAGATATTTGTAAGAGAGAGCGTGTTGTCTGGTCGATTTTCTCAAATTTGACTGAATATTACAGGTAAATACGCAAGTCATTGTAGTCTACAGGGAAAAACTTTAATTTTAGAAAACGGTCAATTTGTACGTAGATGTAAAAAGGGGCGAGACAATGCTGTCCATTTTCACTTTCAGACCTTACATTACTATATCATTACTGTGTATTAATTTCTACTTGAATTAGTTGAATCCGATAGAAGACATTATTTTATGAATATGTGAGTTAAATCGTCAGCATGGAGATTAAGAGGAGAGTAATGCTTGTTAACAGATCTTATTATACTAAGAGTTATGAAAGCGACAAACAAAAATTGGAGCGTACCAGACGTTGGTTTTTCCTGTCTTGTTGCATGGCGCAGAATCCTGGGTTATGACAGGTTTTTTTTACTATACCTATATATTACTTTAACAATGTTTAATTATATTTATAAATTGAACTAGCAAGTGCCTGCGACTTTATACGCGCGATTCCATATTTTAGGAAGAAATAACTCAGAAGATGAATTACTTCAAAATGTATTTAGCATTGCCCGTGGAGTCTCCTCGTCAATTTGTAGTACTGTGAAAATGTGTTTCATGACTTTTTAAGTCGATTGAACGATGACTGTTTGGCTGGCTAGTTGGATTGTGCACACGATATCTGCCACAAATCTTTATGAAACTTCTTAAAACTTAGAACAGCTTAATATTTTTCCAGATGGCAGCCAAGGATTGTAATAGGCATACCTTCTGGTACCTCCCATACAAACTGGTTGATTTTCCGAAATTCATCTTTCGCCTTGTAACTCCTAATTTGAAAGCTGCAGCAACTTACATTTTTGTTGATTGACCCCTTTTGGTGCCTGCCTTACAAATGACCGAATTAGCCCACATAATTCTAATCTCATACCTTATATCCAGTTACACTAAATACAGACAAACTGGGTACGCATTAAGAGTTTACTAAAGTACGGTCTCAAAATTAAAATGGACCCTCCCTTATGGTATTTACTATACTTATATACTTAATAACAATTTTTCGAAATCCGTATTTACCGCTCTACCTGCATATTCCTAGACTGCCGCAACTTAAAGTTTTACTCGTCGTAGTGATCTATAATTCCTGATAAATCGACAAAGCAACCACGACCATTCTGGTACCTCCCATACAAATTGCCAATTTGGCCCAAGCATTCTTTCCTTCATGTCTTCCAGACAGTTTCGTACTATTCAGCCAAAATTGAAGCACATCATGCATTTATTAAACTTAGTTCTAAGAATGAAAATAGGCTCGATCGAATAACAAATCCCTTTCGGTGCTACCCATACAAGTTACCTTTTTTATCCTCATATTTTTAGATTCAAATTTTTCATTCTATTGTGTTAAATTCAAAATAACTTAGCAAACATCAATTATTTACTTATTTTATTATAATTTATCGTCATTTACCACAGCATTTTATGACATATTAATTTAATACGCCGCTCTTGGCACCTCGTAGGTTTTCGAGTCAACGTAAAAGTGCAGGGTGTCCGTCGGGAAGGTGTACTACTTTGTTTATAATTTTTGATTAAATGAAAAAAAGAAAATGGATCTTATATTGATAAATGTTTTACTTAATGTCGCCAATTATGTATGGAATACAACGTCAGATAAATGTCCGTCTCTGTTAGCCTCACAGATGCGAACCCTTTTGAGCACATTTTTCATTACATTCTCACAAATTTCACGCGGTATTTCATTAATTTCATCACGAATATTTTGTTTAAGTTGCTCAAGTGTTTCTGGTTTGTTTGCATAAGCCTTGGTTTTCAGATATCCCCGCAAAAATAAGTCCAGAGCAATCAAATCAGGCGACCGTGGAGGCCAATCAACATCACCATTTTTTGAAATAACTTGTTGTGGAAAGAGGTCTCGCAGTAATTCCATTGTTATCCTGGCTGTACGCGATGTGGCACCGTCTTGTTGACACCACATATTAATCAAGCCGAAAGCTTGCAGTTGTGGCGTTAAAAATTTTTCAATCATATCACGGTATTCCTCACCATTGACAGTTACCGTTACGTTTTCAGTTTCAAAGAAGTAAGATCCAATGATTCTTGCTGACCAAATTGCATACCAGACTATTACTTTTAATGGATGCGAAGGTGACTGATGAATAATTTGAGGGTTTCCATTGCCCATTACCGACTACTCTGTTTATTCACATATCTATTCAAATGAGAATGTCCCTCGTCACTCATTATGATTTTTTCATGAAAATCGGGGTTGTCATAGGCGCGAGCCGTAGCATCCTATTGGCATATGTACGGCGGCGTAAATTGTCTTGTGGAAGAAGCTCTTGGAAACAAATGCAAATCCTTGTGCTAAATTAGAGCCAAAGTTGTTCTTTGAAGACCAAGCTCCTGACCTCTGCGTCGAATTGAGGTAGATGGATTGTTTTGCACACTTTTTTGAGCAGCAGTAATGCTTTCAGCCGATCTTGCAATACGTTGTGGTCCATGCTTGGCTTTATCAACTACAGACCCTCTTTCTTAGAAATTATTCACTACACGATAAACAGTGCGTCTTGTTGGCACGTTGTTTCTCCCAAAAATTTCACGTAACTTTCTCATCGTCGCAGTAATCGATGATTGATTTTAACAAAATGTTTTAACGATTAAAACACGTTGGTTTATCGAATAATTTTCCAGTAAATTTGCCACGTCTCTACTTCTTGACTGCCAAATATGAACTATCAAGACTAATGCTTAATAAAATGGCGGCAAAACAAATTAGTATACCATCCCGACGGACATCCTGTACATTGGGTGAAGGTACACGTTAAAAGTAAGTCTGTTCACCTGACTGAAATTTCTGTATTAATTAAAATTTCGGACGCCACAGATTACTGCATTTCCACTGCAGTTCCCTAGTCTAGGCGATGGCATTGCTTTAATTCCTTACCGTTCCCCAAAAACGGGACTTTCATAAAATCCGTTATTAAATGTGGCCACAGGAAGAAAGTGCTCCTTAAGTTTGGTTTTCAACTTTAGCCTTCAATGTTTAACCCATTTATTTTCTCTTCAGATTAGAAAGTTTGTATTTTCAGTTTGCTTAAATACGAAATAAACAGAATGCACTAATGGCTTTAGCTGCATTAATTTTTTATGTGATGGGCCCATTTTGACTCCTCAATTCCCCGTGTTTTCCCTTAAGAGTTCGAATTTCATCGTGTCGCATGCTTACTTAAACTTTGTTTTAAACTAGTATACTAATTTTGTGATAATTATTTGGTTCCATTAAAGTAGGATTCCGTTATAGAAATGTTTACTTTATAATAATTACGGAGCTTTCAGCATAAACCATTCATGTTAAGCGATGGTTCTATTTTTGCTCTCGTCCTTTTATGTTTTATCGCATGTGTCGCAATCACTAGTATTAGGTGAATTTACAAACCCAATTTTTTTTTTTGTTCTTTTTCTAATACTTTAAGTTTTAAGCGACAATTTTACAAAAGCAGAGTGTACAAACGTAGCTTCATGATTTTAGCCTCAACCATATGTTAAGAGCGATGATGGCCTGTTTTATCTCTATGCTGTAAATGGAATGGACACTCTTAATTATGTCGATATATCCTATTGTATTCTTGGAAATGTTGCAAAATTGCATTCTTATTTTGCTTGTTCTAATCTTTAGGAAGATGAACGCACCAATTTTCACGGTTCTAGGTTTACTTGTGTCAGCGCCATCACGTTAATCCCTTTTTATTTCCTCTTAATGGCGCATCTAGTTTTTACGAAGAATAACAATAGTCAATTTCCGTGACTGTTGCTTTAGCAGTTTGATTTTACCCTTTTTATACTGTTTTACTCTAACAGCAATATCATTGCCTGCCTAATTTGGAAGAGCAATATGGGCACCAATTTCCATGATTCTAGTTCTTGACATTCGAGCTTTGTAATTTGTCCCTTTTTATCCTCTTTCTAACCATAAACTTATTATAGCCTGTTTAAACTAGAAGTGGAATATAAGCACCAATTTTCACGAAATTATCTCCAGGCGCTTGAGGGGTGGGCCATATGAGTGTTGGCGATTTAATTCTTCAATTTCTCGGTAACGCACGGCGCGGGGTGGCGGGGGGATATGTTGTTCGCTGCGCCGCTTCCTGGAAATTTAGTCGCCATGGAGCCGTACACGGGAGTGCAGCGTGCATTTTGTGTCCGAGTGTATTACGAAAACAATAAATCAGTGATTACTGCACGACGTTTGCATCGGCATGAACACGGTTTACACGATTTAAGTGAAGTTCCAAGCGCCAATGTGATACGAAAATGGATCAGAATGTTCGAAACAACCGGCTCAACAGTACCAATTACGGTTCGTGGTCGCCCAGTTTCTGCAAGATCAGCCGACATTGTGGAGCGTATTCGTGTTTCAGTTCAGCGAAATCCGCAACAGTCAACACGTAAGAGAAGTCAGCCTTTGGTCAAAAGAACAACTTTACGACGAATTTGAAACGTGATTTGCATTTGAAGGCTTATAAGATTCAGATAGTCCAAGAATTAAAACCCGATGATGCCAATAACCGACTTAACTTTGTCAATTTGATCCTACAGCGGTTCAACAATTTCAACAACGTGATTTTTGCTGATGAGGCCAATTATCATCTTAACAAGCAAAATTGTCGGTTCTGGTCCGATACTAATCCCCGACGCTTACATGAACGTCTACTTCACAGCCCTAAGCTTGTCGTGTGGGCTGGGATAACGTCAACCGGTATTATTGGACCATACTTTTTTGAGGACGAAAGAGGGCATGCGATTACGGTTAGAACGAACAATTATTGCAACATGCTAGCAGACTTTTTGGTGCCAGCTTTGCAAGAACTTCAAGGCAATACCTCGAGGATATGGTTTCAACAGGATGGGGCCACATGTCATACGGCTAGGGTATCCATAGAGCTGCTGAAAAATGTTTTTCCTGGAAAATTCATTTCGAAAAGGGGGGATATTGAATGGCCCCCACGTAAAGGTAGCCCCGATCTCTCTCCATGCGATTATTTTCTGTGGGGCTACCTCGAATCGGTTGTCTACGAGAATAATCCGACCAATTTAGAGCAGTTGAAGAGGAACATTATTCAGGAAAGTAACAAAATACCGAGAACAACTTTTCAACGAGTTTTCCAAAATTTGCGACTTCGGTTCCAAGAGTGTCAAGCAGCCGAGGGAATCCATTTGGACAACATTATTTTTAAGTCTTAAAAATTCCCATGCTTCTACTTTTTAAAAATACAAATATATTTTTTTTATGTTTCGTAGTTTTATTTTAATTGAATATTTAAACCTTATGGCTATAAGTAAGTAACGTAAGTAATTGGTTTCCTAAGCCCGAAATAGTTTATTGAAACTTATTATCATAAATTATGTTTTCTCTTTAAAGAGCCAAATATTAGCGGAAAACAAAAGACGCTGAGATCTAGATATAAAATGCTACAATACTGGAACAAGAACTTCATCGTTTAATTCCGAAAACTCTATATTTTCTATACTGTAAAGGAAAACTTATTTGCGCGTAATGTTTTCCAAACAACCATTTTAAACTGATGCCCAAACTGGCGCTAGTTGATGCTGATAGCAAAGATAATGATTACTATTTATTAGGTATTAATTAGGAAATCATTGTTGGTGCCATAATTTGTGTTGATAAGATGTATTCCCAACCAGTATAGAAATTTCAGTCAGGTGAGCTGAAGATGAAGGTACTCGCAAATGTCAAATACACAGCCAATTTGTATGTGTTATGCCATGGACAATCCAGTCCATTCGCAGAACTCTTTGGTTCCTGATGCGTGCTAAATTATGGCGAATTTAATGCAATTGAATGAACGATATGAATCTAAGAATATCATTAAACGCGCAACGTGTGATTGAATTCAATACAACTGCTAGAAAGATATGCGGCTGAGAATAAATGAGGTATATCAATAATTGTATGGGAGATACAAGAATTGGCGGGGTCACTTGGTCAATTTTTCTCAAGGCTTGCGGACGTCAATACATCAAAAAAAAAAAAAAAAAAAACTAAGCTGCTGCAGGGTACCGATTAGAAATTATAAAGGAAAATCGGTCAATTTATGTGGCAATACTGTTGATTTTCATTGTGATACCTTACTTTGACAAATGCCCAGTGCAGAGTTACAGGGTAAAAACTAAATTCGGATATTCGGTCAGGTGGTATCAGGAGGGGTTGGTTGATATAGCCTATTTAAGATGCCTGGCTACGATCTGGCAAAATATTGAGATGTGCCAAGCTTTAACAAGTCTAGTAAATACCAGCCAAAGAGAGAAACGGACGGTGTTCAATCGATTTAAAATCATGAAACTCATTTGATCGAAAAACATTTGATACTTTATATTGTTCCTGTTGGACGTTACATTTTTGCCTGCATCAAAATATATATTTCTCTATTCCTTCCTAGAGCAGAACCAAAGAGAATTACAACTAAACTGCATGAATCTGAGCTACCCAATAATCGTTGCAAGAAAAAAATTTGTTCCAGTTAAGATATTTGCAGGCTAATTTAAAGTCTAATTGATTTTTCACCAAGTTAAAAATTAATGATATGTAATTGTAATTTCAGTTGAAATACTTAAAATACAACTAAGTCATCAACAAGTCAGCCACATGCACTAAATTTATTTGATGTAAGCAAAAATTTGCTTCAAAATATTTTCGAAATCATGCTTATGTTCGACAAAAAATAAGACAATCCTCCTGCCACTTAACATACTTCGTTTAAAATAATTTACCTGTTAGCTACATTCAAGGTCAATATGCTTTAATTTCTCATTTCGCTTTTGATTAATTTCAATCATTTGCAAACATCCGTTTTAAAGGTGAAAACTATACTCACTTTTTTCGTTGTTCAGCGTATACACATATCATGCATCCATGTCATTTTGTGAATGCTTCCATAACACATCTGCAGTCAAAGTGTACGTCCGTCTGTAATGATGTGGTATTCACTTTCCTGCGGTACAATTTTTCTTTTTGGTTAGCAATAAAATAAATGTAAAAATATGTATACAGATATACCAGGGGTGCACAACCATTATAAAGAGCAGACATCACAGGCTTGTTAATATCAGTCCAGTGATTTTATTTGGAGTAACAACACATTGCAGTAGTTAGATTTGTTCTTTATTAATCTTGTTCTATAAATAATTTCATATAAATTCAATGACGGCACCAGGAAAGAAAAAATATTTTTCAGTTTTTTTTTTTCGACAAAGGCGCAAATATAAATAAGGTTTACGTTCCTGATACTGTAACAGTGAATCATGCGCAACTTTGGTTTCGTCGGTTTAATTTCGGTAATTTCGATATCACACATGCACCTCACTCTGAAAGACCAATTGTCGATATAATAATGGAAATCGTCAAGTTCGACCATTATGTAAGCACTGTATCGATTGTCGACGAATTAAGCATTGCGCAAATAATCCATTTTGAACCTTTTAATTAAGGCTGATACAAAAGGGAGCACGATGTATGGGTGCAACATGAGATAACACAAGTTATAAAAAAAAAATCATGGACCGAAATTCTATCTGCGAATCGCTGCTGATCGCAACAAAATCGATCCATTTTTGAATCGGATGGTGACTGGTGATGGAAAGTGGGTCAACTGCGATAACATCAGGTGAAAAAAGTCGTGGTCGAATAGCAGTAAGCCGGCGCAAAAGATGGATTAAGGGCCAGGATGGGTTTGCTGTGTTTTTTGTGGGAACTACCAAATGTAAAATTTTGTATTAAATTGTTCATTCGAAGTAGTGATATGGTTCAATGTAGACAGCAGTAGTTGTGATTAAATAAATAAAATTATTTAAATAAAAAAAACAATTTTTTATAAAAATGGGGCTGAGAAAATAATGGGTCAACCACAGACGCAAGTTGCTAAACAATCTAGAAAAATCTTGAAATTAGAGATGAAAATAAATGTTATTAGGCGAATTGAAAGCGGTGAACGACAATCCCAAGTATCTTCCAGTCTAGGATTGGCTGGATCGACCATTAGAACCATTTTTAAAAATTCCGTTAACAATAAAAATTCGATTTGTACAACTTTATTATCCGAAGTTACCCGAACAAAAAATACTCAAGTAGACGAAATAGAAAAATTATTAACAATCAAACGCAAAGAAACATGCCAGTTAGCCAGGGTGTCATAATAGAAAAAGCAAAGAAATTATATTTAGAGCTTCTAAATCGAGCTGGAGAAAACTCCACAACAGAAAGGTTTGTTGCAAGCCCAGGCTGGTTTGGAAAGTTTAAATTATATGCAAATTTACACAGCATTCGTCTTTGCGGAGAGTCTGCCGGTGCTGATAATGAAGAGTTTAAGAAGAGTTTGGATGATATTATAAAAGAGAAGAATTATCCTCTTTAGCTCATTTTTAGTTTGATGAGACCGGTGTATTTTGGAAAAAATGACACCAAAAACGTTCATCTCTAAGGATGAAAAATCGGCACCAGGTTTTAAAGCCGGGAAAGACCGTTTAACTTTACTACTTGGTGGAAATTCAACTGGAGATTTCAGGATGAAATCGCTACTGATTTACTATTCTGAAAATCCCAGGGCATTGGAAGGGATTTCTAAACAATAAATGCCTGTGATTTAAATGGCTGTAAGCAAGTTTATTTAAAAAGTGGTATCAAAAGCATTTCTGTTCTGCCGTAAAATTGCGTATTGCGGAAAAAAGGGATTAAAAAAAGCATTGCTGATTCTCGATAACGCTCCTGGACACCCTCAAAATTTATCAGATTATTAAATTTGTTTGCCTGATGAAATTATATTTTCACTTCCAAATACCACATCAAATTTGCAGCCGATTGACCAAGTGATTGACACTTTCAAGGCTTATTATATTTAACCAACCAGTTGAAGCAGTTGATATCAATGAATTTTCCGCCAACGAATTTTGGAATAAATTTTGCATCAGGAACGCCATAGAAAATATCGGTTCATCATGGAATGAAGTGCAACAAAGTTGTCTCAAAGGATGCTGGAACCGCTTGCTTATTAAAACGGTTGAAGAGGAATTATGCAGATTAATGAGCTACCAAAAGTTGTGACAGAAATAACGGAAATGTCAAACGACATTGAGGAAATTGATGAAGAAAACATTCAAGAACTTATTGAAAGTAATGACGATGGTATTTCCAATGAGGATCTTATTGATAGTTTATCACAAAATCGACCAAATATTGAGAAGCCAACTCCAGCAACAGAAAGCATTACAGAAAATATTTTAATGAAAAAATGTTTGAAGAATAATCCATTAATAATCCAAAATGCTTTAGAAAATTAATGTGAAAATGATCTCAATTTTGAAAGGTCTTGCGCTATATAACGAGGAGTAGTGAATACCTTATCACCCTACATAGAACTCTTAAAAAAGAAGAGAAACGTATCAAAGCAAACAAGCTTAGACACATTAAAAAAACAATTAAATATGAGTTTACCTTTATTTTGTGAAATGTATTAATATATTTTTTAATTTTATTAAAATTCTTTTGTTATGTTAAATTCTAATTTATTTTTTAAATTTGAAATGAAGTATAAATGAAATTAAAATTTTTTTGAAAATAAAAAGATATACGATCTTATTACTTCTGAACGCCATATTTAAGTGCAAAAAGGCACCTATTAACGCTCAATCTTCAGGAAACCATCATGAGCGTTAAATGAGGTATGTCTGTATACATTTTTCGAGTGCAGTTGTGAGAAGATATTTATTGAGATCGAAATCTCATATATATTGCTTGATGAAAAAGTCAAGCAACGCTTTGACATAACTAAGGGGCCGCACTTTGTGCATATCAGATCAGCACGTTGGAATGTTTTCATACCAAGCATGTTACCAAGATTAGGTTTCCAGAGATTGTGGTGTGAAGTGTTGTAAATTATACGAATCAATTACCTTCAAGAAGTTTTTGAGCACCGTCAAGCACCTAATAAATTGTGCGGAAAACAAAATTGAAAGCAAAGTGAATTGTAATGCATACAAATGATGTGGGTTAATATTCACATCTTATGTACTAACTAATAAAATTAGCATATTTGATCACAATGAAATTGAAGCTGTTACGAATTCATTCACGTTGACAGTGGAAAGTTACTGACATCCATACAAAATCAGTTTGTTATATATTTAAATCTATTTGATGGAAACTTTAAAATTTATAAGCTTTCCAGATTTTAAAAAACTTTTCCGGTATTTTTACACGTAATGGTAACAGTATTTCCTAATGCAGCCATCAATAATATTTATCTGTATAGGGATTTCAAGGAAAACTTATTTCGATTTATCAAAAAAATTGCTTTTTCCAAAAATCTGATTTTGGAACAAAAAAACCGAATAAATCGGCATTAGTATAGTCTTCCCTGCGGTACAAAATCAAATGAGAAATATATTTTAATACAGAAGTGATCAATATTATTATGAAAAAACGACATTTGAAGCAATTTTTGGTGTTTGTATGCGTAATATATCTTTTATAACAGAGATTAAATTAATTCATATCATATATATCAGAAATGTTATTAATGTACGGTTTCATATGATGCCAAAAATATTAATCAGTACAGGAACTGGGCGAACTAATTTATCTATACCTTCATCCAAAATCCTATTGCATTATTGCAAATGTGTGAAGGGTGCTGGAAAGGATGCGGTAAATTGGTGGTAATACTTTGAATTAAGGAGCAATAAAGGGTCAAAGTTGTAATTTTTTGAAGTACTCGTTTTGGGAATCGTAGAATGTCCTCTGATTTTTGCTAAGCGGACCAATTTGTGTGTGTGTGGTACTCTTAAGGGTAAAAGCAACATAGACTACTTTCATAAGTAGAACTAATTGCCTGATTTGTGCTCAATTAATATGAATGAAAGACTCGAATGTGAACTTATACACTTTAAACATGCTCCCCGTACGGGAGAGGATGAGATTATATGGTAAATATTTTTAAATTTTGAACAACGTTACAGTGCGTTATAATTGGGAAAATTTGAAGTAGTTTCAGGCTATGAATTAGGAATTACAGCAGAAAATTTATATTCGACATATCAATCAATTTGTATGGGAGATAACAGAATGGGTGTGGCGGCAATAAACATTTTCGCTTCCTGAACTTGGTTTACCAAACATGAGATATGTGCAAATTTGGTGCACAAGTGGTGCGACCGATTGGAAGATATGGAGGTAAAAAAATATGAGTTAATTTACATGGGAGGCATTGCATTTTTCATTCTGATTCACTACATTGGCTAACGCTCGATGCATATAATTTTGCTAAATTTAGCTAAAAAGACGTGAACCTAAGAATGTGTGAATTATATCAGTCATATGCATGGGAGGTAGAAGAAGGAGAGTGGTTAATTGGACGTTTTTTCCAAGTTTGCCAAGCATTATAAAACAATGCAATGCACAAAAATGTACATTGCTTCAGGCTACTGATGAGGATTTGCACAAAATTTGTCCATTTGTGTATGCCGTGCCAGATAAGATAGATCGGTAGTGCCCATTACAGTTACCAGCAGTCACTTGACTAAATTTTAGTTTATGACAAGTTTTAAAAAGTTCGATAAAAAGTTACGTTAGTGATTCTACCAGACAACCAACCAAACAGGCAGACGAACATCATCCAATCGACTTAAAAAATCATGAAAGACACTTGGGAGAAACAGATTATTGGAGATAGAAAAAAGGGAGCAGTTAACCGGTAGATTTTCTCAAGTTTTACTAAGAATGTAAATAAAGTCTTATCAATAAATATTCAAAGTTAACGCACGTGCAATGAAATTTAATAAAAGATATGAATCCAGAGGCACATAGGTTAGACTGAGTAATTTGAATGGGAGATTCCATAGCCGGCGGGATTATCCCCAATACTGAACACTACTGAAAACGTCTCTGCCATATCAGATGACATCGAGCTTCATACCTTAGGGTGAAGGAATACAAATTTATTAAAGAAGAGAAATCCCGTAACTCATAATTCGTCGACAACTGTCTAATATATAACGATATACTTGATATATCTATGAAAATAATCCTAAATTTAGCGTAAATTTTCCGATTCAAAATATATATCATGCACTTCCTCGGTCGGTTAAAGAATGATCTAACATTCCACAAAACTAGTCTGACAAATTTGTTTCATAATATTTAATTAATTTACCCTTTTTTTACTGATTATTTTAAAGACTCTAAATTTTTATGTTGTTGGAAACCAAAATGTTCGCAAAGCAATTTTTAAGATATTTTCGAGTTTTTTCTACAAAAAAAGGTTAAACTAATTATCTGGAAACGGCGTTTTTTTAAAAACCATAATAAATTTTCAGAGAAAATGGCCAGTTTGCAGATTTTCGGTTTGGGTTTTGCACACTCCAGTTACGTTCATTACACATCCATTACGTAAAGCTGTATTTTCTGGCAATTTCATTTATTCGTATTGCTCCCGACAGCATAGTTCAGTTCTACGACGAGTGGGAAATATCAGCAGGAAACAACTTGCCCATACACGAACTAAATCCACTTTTTGAACAGTGGTAATTTTGCAGAAATTTTCTAACAATTTTACAATTTATTCCCTAAACAATGACAATATACAGGGTAAGTGGCAGATGAGTGAAGGAACAGTATCCAATGTGATTATTGAAAATTAAAAGAAAATATAATTTTTTCAGCAGAAAAACAAGATAATTCGCTCCGCAACACATATTGTCTATGACACTATGGAGCACTATGGAGCCTGAGATCGATACATTGTTACTTGTTGATTTGATTTCATAGGAATTGTAATTTACTTGACCCTGTTTACAACATTTTAAGTCTTAGATCAGCCTACAGCTTTAAATAACAATATTTTAAGAAGAAATGTAAAGTTCTGTTTTTAAATTTATTGACGAAACTGATGAAAATAACTTAGCAAATTATCTATTGAACACAGGAAAAAAGAACTTTTTATTGGTGCGTTTCATAAAAATAAAATGCAACTGCATTTTAATTCCAAATTTAACAAAATACTATTATATATGGCGTAAAACTATGATAGACTAAAGGAACCCAAAAACCAGCACAGAAATTTTAGTCGGGCGAACTTACTTACATATAACTTAACGACTTACATATAACTTCACAAAAATTCTTTCTGCATTGCTGCAAAATGTGCAGAGTGCCAAAAATGGCATAGTAAATTGCCACGTTCTTATCAGCAAATGCTCAGAAAGAAGGTATAATAAAAGAAGAAAAATTATGGCTTACTGAACTTGCTTATTACAACTTAGAAATTATAGAAAAATCATATACGATATTTATGCAAAATCGGATAACTTGTATGTGAAGTTTTCTATGAGAAGTGTTAATAAAAACCTTTTCCATTCCCAGGACTTGTTAAAAGCGTGACGCAGTATAATCTAATGCAATCAAAAAATTTAAGTTGCTGTTGTCTACGAATTAGTATTTTCAGGGGAAAAATGTAATTTCGATACACTGGTCAATTTGTAGGGAAGGTATCAGAAGGGTCATGGCAATATGGATCGTTTTCATTCTCAGACTATACTTTTTAAAAGCACTTAACGCCTAGCAAATTTTGCTGAATGCAGCGTAATCGGATAAATGATATGAATACCAGAATATTTGGATTAAACCGGTCATTTGTATGGGAGAACGGTGTGATTAAACGGCCGATTGTTTTAAATTTTATCAAGCATTAAATAGGAATATATTACGTAATAATTTTTGTGTTACCATTGTTTATCTATTGAGAGTTGTAGGAGAAGAACTAAATTTCGTGAAATAGCACATTTTGTATGTGAGGAGGAGGTGTGGGAGGAGGAGAAGAATTCGGTCTCACAATCAATATATTATTTTCATTAAGACTTTTGCAGTTATCGTATCAGTCAGCTAGCCAGGCAATCAAACAGATGAAAGTCGCCCAGTCGACTAAAAATAGTGAAACATGTTTGGTAAAAAGTTTTTTTGGTACTTTAGACGCTTCCTTGTAGGTGCCACATATTTATACGTATCAAGTGATATTTATTTGTTTCCTTCGGGTGAAGGTATAAAAATGCTTCAACAGTGGAAAATAATAAATATATAATCACAAATGATTACGGAAATACCAATATACAACACAATATTATATAAATTTTCACATTCTGTATTTCTGTAATTTTGCAATTTTTTCCATATGCATATGTTTAAGACTTTGCAAAAATATAATATCACTGAGGTATAAGGAATTAAAAGCAATTGATTTTTTTTAAATATATATAACATTATTTATACATATATAAAACAAATTCGTGTTAGTTGCACCATTTATAACACAAGAACGGCTGGACCGACTTTTATGATTTTTGTGTTTTTGGATTTGTCTTCGTTGGGAATAGGAAAATCCTGTCAACGAATCGAGAGACTGATTTCACTTCCTCCAAATTTCTGTAATTTTGTCTCATCGAAAGACGAATTCATCAACAAAGTATTCCCCAACATCATTGCTAACAACAAAAATAACGAATGGTTGAGAAAACATGCAATTTTGGCTGCTAATAATGAATATATGGATGACTAAAACTTCGTAATTCTGAATGAAATTTATGGTACACCTTATTCATTCAAAGCCACCAACTACACTATTTAAGTTTTAAATTCTTTGCATGTGCCTGGTTTACCACCGCACAATTTACGACTAAAGGTTGGCTCGGTTGTAATCACGCTTCGAAACGTAAACCAACCAAAACTATGCAACGAAACACATTTGGTGATAAACTGATGATGTGATATATGCGAAAATTCAAAAAAAAAATTCAAAAGTGAGGAAGTTCTCATTCCAAGGATACCAAATCCTCACGATATGCCGCTAGAGATTAAACGACTTCAATTTTCGATTCATCTTGCATTCACCATGACGATTAACAGATCATAAGGCCAATCCTTGAATGTTTGTGATAGTAATAGTAGTAATTTCAATATCATAAATCTGCTCATCCGCTATGTATCGTATGTGTATATATTTATATGGCAAAACGTTTACCGGGTCAGCTAGCTTTTTAATAAAAATTCAATAGCATTTAATGTGCAACTAATTTTTCATTTTTACGATATTAAATGTTACTTTATAACGCCTTTGCTTTGAACGACATGCTAGTATGCATGGCATGAGAAGGCAGTCGGAAAGGGGTTCGCTTAATGTTGTTGAGTTTCTTACCCGATTTTTGTTGTATTCAACCCTAGGATTATCGTTGGTGGTGGATTCAAACGACAGTGGATAGCAAATTTAAAAAACTATTTCAAAAAATGTGCCAAAAAATATAATGAGAAAATTATAATAAAATACATAAAATTTCGGTGCGTCTAGTTTCTACAGTTTTGAATTGAAAATTATTTTGCAGCCCCTCTGCAAGGCTGCAACCCATGTGAAAGGTCTCCTTCCAAGTGCCTTCTATAATAAAAGCGAATAGAATGCGTTGGGCTCTAATCTCATTATGTGTTACTTTGAAATGAGCATGGAATGCAGCAAACAAGCTTACCACAAGCAAGCTTTAAGCATGCCAGTCAAATATAAGACCATGCCTTGTTTTCATAAGTTCCACAAAGATTTACGACAATTACAGTTAGTTTGCTAACCTTTTATTAGGTTTGTCTTTAGTCGAATTATCGAGACTGCCATGCGTAGAGCCAGCTAGCAGGCGGATGTGTCCCAACCCATTGAAAGATAACGGAGCGTATTCGCCTTAAGATTAACATATTTCGTCTCTTCTAATAAAAGATTTTATAAAAAACCTAAAATTATAGATCATCATGACATATAATATTGCACGTTAATAATTGGGAGCTACACACGAAACTTAAAATTTTGGCAAATCGGTTAATTTATTTGGAAATTAACAGATAGAGCGGTTCGAAATGACCCACTTTCTTGTAAAATATTCAACTGCGCTAAGTTTTAAGAGCTTCATAAACATTTATGACAACTATTGTGGCTACCAGTCAGTCACACAGATAGCCATGCCTCAGTCAACATAGAAAGTCATGAGACACATTTTTTTAGAAATACACTTTGTTAAGTTAAAGTGTTAGAAAAGGCAATATATTTAACCACTGTTTAATGCCTTTTTTCATTTCATGAACACTTTAGAGAGAAGAACACACACACACAATAACTGGCGGACGGACAACTTTATTAAACCGACGTGATGGCTTTGTTCATTTTCAATGAGACTGCCATATTTTATGACAATGCAGTCAGCTTTTTCATGCAGAAAAAAGATAAGGGTTTGCCTGTTATGAGGACGCCGGATGAAAATTGTTGGTGGTTGGCTTAGTATGCTTCTTGGTAAGTCTCATCAGTTGGTGAATGTGACCATAATTTCTTTTGAATTATTTGCTTGTGACATAGATTTTTGTAATAAAAGTACGGCACAAAAAATACCTTAAAGTTCCCACCCATGTGAGTTGTAGTATTAAATGAAAAATAATTAACGCCATCTCTCACATTACATTAAATGGATAAGTTTTGTGCACAACCAATGTGTTTTATTTCAATTTAAAGCGTATATTTCAAATAAAATGAAAATACATCCATACATACATAACATATAATTAAGATATACAACTGTAATTAATCTTAACAGATTGCCTGTAGCCGTAAATATGGCACAATTTAATTAACATTAAATCATGAGCATTTTTAAATAATGTATTTTTATGGTTGCCGTAAGTTTGTTCAAACATTACATAAAACATTCAAAAGTTAAGTAAATTTGTTCGATTCTGTCTTTAAAATCGGAATGCACACAAATTAAGATTCATTTACAAATTTGACAACGAGAATACTTCTGAAATTCGTGTGAAAAAATGATGCAATCTGTCATACAGCCGCACCTGTCAACACAACAAAAATTCCCCAAAAAGCTGATTTAAAGCAACTCCACATGCCGATGGCGCTCAAAGTTTTCTGATTTTACTGCGCCTGGTTTTTTTTATTTTACAGATTTATTGTAAATTGGACGGCAATAAACTTAAATGATTTTTATTAACAAAATCGAGACAACTCCCACTGCTAATCTTCGTGCAGTAATCAATAAAGGTGAATCGACATTATTTAAATTAGTTTTTTGAACCTTCATCTGAAGGAGTAAAGACATATGTAATGTAATACGATACGAATGTAAATTACAGGAAACGGTATTTAAATTATCAAGTACCACTTGACCAAATGCCTTCCTTGATTTTTTAAGTCTTCCGAGAGATGCCCGTCTGTCTGGCTGGCTGGCAGGCTGGTAGACACGGTAACTGCTATCAACCTGTTGAAAAATTCTAAAAATATTTGATTGATCGTAGCCGGATGTTGTAAATGGGGCATATTCATGCCTGTAATGTCCGATTTATCGGGGACAAGTTGATGTGTTGGTCGCGT
>JAHXMU010026532.1:1834158-1847984 GCA_019455685.1 Philornis downsi
AAAATAATTTCAACATCTGCAATAAAACAGTGCATCGAAACGTTACATGCCCCATTGGTATCTTCTGTACAAACGGGCCTAACTTCCGAAATTCAATTTGTTTTCGTATTAGTATACGAAAGCATCTTCCCTTTTTGTCCGCGTTGGTTTACAGTGGTTTGAGAAAGATGATCGATAAACCATGCCTCCAATGGAAGCACCTCCTATGAAAAAAAACCATCGGATAGTCACGCGCTATCTGTAACTCCTGTAAAAATGAACTAAGTTGTTTCCAGGCACATATCTTCTGTTCAATTGCAGTATATTCAGCACTATATGTATCAGGTAATAAGCAAATTTATCTCCGTGAATGAAGATGAAGTGCATTGCAAGAATCCGTTGTTCCTCGATTATTTCTAAGCGGGGACTCTGCTTCATTTTTGTTGCTTTCTTTAATTCAGAGTAATTTTTTTTATTAAAAATTCTCACTTTCCACGCTTTTGTAAAACACAGTAATATATTGCCAATTAAGGGTACATGTAAGTCTGCTTACAAGGATGAAATTTCTGTACTGGTTTTAAATATTTCTCAACAATAACGCACGCCCACAATTAGGGTGATCCCTTGAGACATGTAGGATTTGGAATAGTTCCATTGCTATCAACTGCTGCCATTATTATTTTTCATTAATAGATAAGTTATAAAATTCCGAAAACACCGAAAAAGTGCATTATTACAGAAGTGAGTTCATTCCTTGTACAGATTTTTTTTTTTTTTTGCAATTATCCATATTTCATCCACTTATGATTTAAGGCATGATCTTAACACTTTTTCCTGTAAAAATGAGTAATCAAGAAGGAATTCCCACTAACTTGTGAATTTCCGATGCATAAGATTTAATAAATTATTCACAAGCATTATTTCATTTCATTTTCATTTCATTTATTTAGTCTATGGATATTTAAGTTTCCTTACAGACTAGCAATAGTACATTAATAAATACGATTTAAATACTTAAAGTGAATAAAATATTTTTGAACTTATCTCGAGGTAGAGTACAATCAATTGAATTACATATCGAGTTATAAAGTCTCATAGATCTACGAAGAGGTTCATTGCAAGCATAGTTAGTAGAGTGAATATCAATATGGAACGGATAGTGATAACGCAATAAGCGTGGAGGAACATTAAATGGAATTAAAGATAATAAATCCGGACAATCAACAAATCCAGAAATTATGCCATGAAGAAACATTATTGAACAAATATCTCTTCTTGAGCTTAATAATTTTAAAGATAAAAGAAGACATCTGCTGGAATAAGATGGGATTGGAGTTGAGGACCGAAAACAATTTAAAGCAAACTTCATAAATATTTTTTTAATTCTTTCAATGCGATTAATATAAATCGTAGTTGTTGGACTCCAAATTAATGAAGCATATTCTAATTTTGATCGTACAAACGATGTATATAAAATCTTTTTAATGTACGGATCAGTAAATTGTGTAGAATTCCTACGAATGAAATACAATGAAGAATATGCTTTGGGAACAATGTAATTCACATGAGGTACGAATGTTAATTTTGAATCAAATACAATACCTAAATCTTTAATTTCATATATATTTTCTAACTCATGATTCAGCATGTGATAAGTCGGCATCTGTGAAAAGTCATTTGCTTACACTTAAAAAAATTAAGAGGTAAACCATTAATTATTGACCAAGTCACAAGTCTGTCTACATCTTCCTGCAACAGATTAATATCATAAATTGATGCAATAGCTCTAAATATCTTAAGATCATCCGCATATAAAAGATATGTACTATGAAGGTGAAGATATGAACAGAACGAAATGTCATTAACGAAAATATTAAAAAGTAGTGGACCCAAAATACTTCCTTGAGGGACACCAGAAGTTGGAACATAAGAGGCTGAGTAAATTCCATCTATACATACTGAACATTGTCTATCCATTAAATAAGAACGAAACCAATTAAGAATTGTACCTCTGATGCCAATTTTTTTTAACTTAAAAATCAATAACTCATGTGGAACTTTATCAAAAGCTTTAGAAAAATCAGCATAGACCGTATCAGTTTGATAACCATTTTCAAAATTATCAATACATTTCCGAGTAAAAACAGCTAAATTAGTAGTAGTTGACCTACCAGCAATAAAGCCATGTTGAGCGGGTATAATATACCGTTTAAACGAAAAGAAAAGTTTCTCATAAACAATATACTCAAGAAGTTTAGCAATATTTGAAAGCTTTGATATAGGTCTATAGTTAATAACCTCATTTTTATGACCAGATTTATGAATTATGTCAAGTCTGATGTTAAGGATTCAAAACTCAGACAGCCAGATATTATGAGAATATCATACAGCCAAAGCATTTTTCAATAAAGTTTTTCAAAAAGCATAAACTGTCCTTTGCTTGAATAAACATAAAAAGATTTTGCAATATCTTTTAGGGTGATGCATATATTAGATACTCAAATGTTAGGAGTCTCGTGACAAGCGCAACGAAGAGAACGCTTAAATATTTTTTTTTTTTTTTAGAATAGAGAAAATTGTGATTTTCTCTTGCAGAACAAATGGTAATAGTCAAAATTGCCAATATTTCAGGGTGATTTAAAAAAATATATTTACAGTCTGTGAAAAAGGTATTGACCATTTAGAAAGACTGCTTAAGGGGATTGTAAAATTCTTTTTGTCGCTAAATTAGTACGACTGTTCTCTATGCTGATGCTATCGTTAGTCATTTTGTTTGTTTTTATCACTCGATCAGTTCAGTTTGTACTGCAAATGAGTTATCGTATGCTGAATTACAGAATGTGTTATAAGAGGCGTATGGGTGGTGCAGAGCATTCAAAGACATTCAAGAAGTGGTGCAAGATTTGTCTCGCTCTGTTCAAACTTCAGCGTCCTCAACTGAAGTCAATATCGGTAAACAGAAGGAATTGGCGACTTAAGTTTGATTCGAACTTTCTGTTTCTCTTAAATCAACTCTTACCAAATTACATAATTGTTTGGGTACAGAACAAATTACCGCTCCATTAGTTCTGAAGGATCTGAATTTTTTTCAAAAACTCAATAGCGCAGAGGTCTCTGAAGGCGTGATAGAACGAACCATTCCAGATTCACATTCATGAATCATGTTATATATGGTACAGAAACTTTTGTTTGAGAGTTTGACATGCAAGTTTTGAAATGACTTCCTCTAGCCAAGTCCAAACCGAAAATGTAGGCAGAGTCGATCGAAAGTCAATGTTATTTATGTTTATTGTTCTCTTTCACTACCATGGTGCTGTGCACTCGCACTATTTTCCAGAAATCCAGATGGTAAATAAAGAATATCATCTGTTCGTTATATGGCGTTTAAGAGAGCAAGTCGACGAATTTCTGAAAACTGAACAAATATGATCGGGCAGCCATTATATTCACCTGAAACCGCTTCGTCTGATTTTTTCTCTTTCCAAAAATTAAATTGTCGCTTCGAGGGACCCATTTTCAGTTGATATGAAAGAGATTTCACCTACTTTGACGGGGATACAATAAATTTGAATGAATAATAATTATTTTGCGTTTTATTGACCAATTCACAACACTTGTTTGGCAGAATGTGTAAATAAATGTATATAAAATTTAAAGTTGCGGGATTGATATAAGTATTAGAAAATGTTGCCACTGTTTTTAAAGCTTTTTCTACTTTTTGTTTTTTAAAGTTTTCTTTTTTTTTGAACTGCTATTATTTATGAGACAATTCGATAGATCGTTACAAAATCATGTCACATATCCTACCTAAAATGGAAGAAATGGTTGAATTTTTGTAGATAATTATGAAAATTATCCTGCTTTCGCACTGTTCATTGCTAAAGATTATTTGTTAGCAAAACCTTATCATATTTACTGTACAAGTCTGTATGCAAACATACGAGTACAAGTGAGAGAATCGTCATTAATCAAAGAATAACTTGAAAAAATTTGGTATTTGACTAAAAAACACTGTAACCGCCGTAATTCTTTATAAAGTTGTTATTGCAGTTATTGCACCCCCGTCAGGTAGGAGTTGACAATCAAATCTCTTTTGGTGTCTCAAACGCAAATGAGCGATTTGGGCTGTGTACTATTACATTCATATCTTTTAAGCAGTTGCAATGCAACTTTTCCAAATTTGGCGGACAGCATGCACTAGACAAATCATCTGAAATGAAAATGTGCGCTCCGCCTAGAAGACGAGACGATTTATTTTAATCTAATTTCGCTCTCAACTCTGATTCGTAGACTGTAGCTTAACTTTTTTTATATTTATTGCTTTAAAATGCTTGACGAATTTTGGAAAGAAAAAATCAGTTAGGTAATTTCGGCGTTTACAGCACCCTCCATACCAATTTTACCCATGCATTCCTGTGTTCATATCTTACGTTACGTTGCACACAAAAAATGGAACGATTTAGCACAAAAAGGGTCGCTCTTTAATACAGATTATTTTTTATAAAAATCTAGCGTTTTGCTATTTTCTTTCTGTCACGCCTCATATTTTTGCGCCAACAGAAGGACGTTGGGTAGATGTAAACCAGTTGACTGCCAGCTGTTCAATTATTGTAAAGCCTGTTAAATTTTGTACACGTTAATCGGAAAATTTTTTTTTTTTTGCAATTTCAAATGTAAAGGCTGCAGAAATATAGATTTATGTCCATTGTACTGAATTACAACGCACGGTAAAACTTATGAAAAATCGATTACATAATCACGCCCCTTGATATTCCCAAACAAGTAACCGAATTAGCACATAAGTAACCAATTTAGTTATACTGAATTCAATAAACGTCACCAGAAAAAACGCGTTTGATAGACTTATTCCTGAGAATAAAAATATATTGCATTCTCAGTCCCATTCTAACATGTTTCGTAAAAACTTCTATATGTATCAAAATCAACTTTTTTACGCTGTTCGTGAAGAGCGAAAAATTTCAATACAAACTAATCTCTATACTAATGCTCCTCTTATGAAAACTCACATACATAAACTGGTCGATCTGGAGGAAAATCAATTGTTTCTTCATAATTTATTAGGGGAGGGCAGCATATTTTAAGTTATAATAATTACAATAAGTAAATTGTAATCTTGCCTGTTTTATTTTACGCTAACTCATGGCATGTATTGATAAGAATCTTACGATTTACTACGCCTCCTCTGGCGAGTAGTGCGAAGATTTTTTGCTCCAACAGATATGACGTTGAGTGCAGCTATATGTAAGTCACTTCACCTGACTGCAATTTCTGTATTTGTTTTTGTGTGTTACATTAACCTGCTAGGGTAGTGTTGGTAAATAATTACATTCATTGTGCTTTTGAAACTGTAATTTTCACTTTATGACTCTACAAAGCTTAAAACCAAATGTTTATAAAGAAATGTACCTGAAAAGGTAATGCCGCTACAGCTTAACACCATCATACAAGTGGTACTAAATGCTTGTTAAATTACGAGTGCTTACCACCATAACAACGCAATGTTTGATTCATTCTTATTTTAGGCAAATTTGCAACTTAGGATATGATTGTTTCATATGATCTCTTAAGCGAAAAGAAACATTAAAATGTTGGTTTAACCGGTTATTGCACGTAATCTGAAACGAATTTGTACATCAGTTACATTTCAAAAAAAGTATCTTAGACTCTTGAAAAACATTTGTATCATATATAAACAAAATTGGAAGGATGGAGCATTTGTCGAGAATGTTTGGATTAGCCACAAATTCACTTTTTAGGGTCAATTACTACACGATGTTTTAAGGTAAGATGGTGGTAGAAAGTCATAAAGCAATTTTACATTTGTTCAGCCCTACTATTGCTTCCAAGTCATTACAACGAAGATGTACGAGTATACTTTATATTTGAACACATTGTATTTATAGAATTTGCTGTGTGTCCCGGCAACAATAATAAAAGCATATACATAATTCAAGACATTACGAATCATTCTTGTCCAATTTCATGGAATTATATGGCATTCACTTCACTTTCTGTTCAATAACTCAAGGATGTTCATGGTCGATTAGTGAATGCTTTCACTTTTTGAATCTTTGTTTTTGAATGTCACGATTTTTGTTGAGTCTATCTATAATAAATGATATACGATTTAGAAAGACGACAATGAACTTATTGTCATTGTTAAAAAGGACTATAACCGCGCAAGCTCAGTAAATATATTTTTCGGATACAAAAATGTTATTTATGTGTTGTTCTCAATGACAACGACCTTATCTGTGTTGTAAATAATTCGTGTAGACTGCGTCTGCATATTTCAATTATAAGAGAGAATGCACCAAGTGTTTTACAAAATTCCTCAGTTTTATAAGATGTAATTTCTGACAAAGTAAGGAGCACACACACAGCAAAAAGAAATTTGGAGTTACTCCGAAAGAAAGAAGATTTTCACTACTGAAAATGTAGCAACATGTGTCGATGCATTATTTCCGACAGACGTGTTTCAAGATTACCTCTAAGAGCATAATCTACATATTATTTTGAAATAGTGATAACAACGCAATTTTTGAAAAAAATATGATTTCATGTTATATTTGAAAGGCTTTGCTTTCAATAGAGGGTATCATCTCTTGGCAAGTTTATAGTTGTACACATATTTAATGATATGAAACTGGAATGAAGTGGTATTTCATCTCATCTCATTTCACTTCATTTATTTAACAACCTTGTTATTTAAAGCCTTTTGACAAATATTAACTAAATTAAAAAATGCATACAATAAATACTACTGTAATTTAGTTAAGAGAAAAATTAAATATTGATACTTAGTATGTGCATACACAGCTTCAAATTTCCATTTTCACAACAAAATTCTACAAATCCTAAAAAAATTATTTTAGAGAATGCCATAAGAATAGAAAAGCATTCTGTAAGTAGTATTGAATGGTAGTGAAAGTGCAAGTGGTTATACCTATATATAAGTGATATACCTATATAATGAAGTTCACCAGTGTTTCAGATAAATTTGTACTACAAATTGATGAGTAGTTCAGGTGAAGATTATGATGTTTGGTATGCAACATTTTTGCTGGGTAGTTAAATACACATTCACATACAAATTGATGATTAGATTCAATTAAACTATTGTGTTAGTTACGGAAACGCTGTAGCAGTTCATTAATCTACAAGTAAAAGATTCGATAGAGGTAATATAATTACTTACCCTGAATGGTTTATATTTAGTTTCAATAAACTGTCTAATATTAAATTTGCAAATATATTTGAAGGAGTAACAAAATCACTGCAGCCAAATGAAAAATGGAAACAAAATAAAAGGTTATCCATTTAGTGGTTTCAAAACCGCTGTCAAATACCTGCCATCAGAAGTGTTATTATTCAACGAAAGATTTGCCCTTTGCGAATACGGATCGCATAATAATCGATGAACACGTTAAAAAGGTTGAAATTTACTACGAAAGTGGTGATTCAAACGTGGATCATTTTCGTGCATTAGGGGTGATTGTGGTCATCATAGTCGGCTGAGCAAGAAATTAACAAGATTAGAAAGAAATTTGAAGAGACTGGAAGCGTCACCGATGTGGTCAGCCCTGTGCATCATCCCAATATATGCACTGGCGAAAATATTGCTTCAGTTAGTAAAAGAGTGGCGGATAATGCTAATTTCAATTCAGAGCGCTATGGCCGTTGATAACCGCCTTCTTTGGCCAACGATTGAAGTTTACACACTGGACGCTATGTGGTTTCAACAAGACGGTGACACGAACCACACAACAAGACCGGTTTTGGCTTTACTGCATGACAAGTTTTCAGAAAGCGTAATTTCACGTTTTGGCGACGTCAATTTGCCACCAAGATCATGCGATTTAATGCCGTTAGACTCAATGGAGCGTTTGATAACCAGCATTCGCCAATTTATCACCGAGATATTTCCCAAAATGTGTAAAAAGATCCATTGCTGCAACCAATCCAGAGGCGGTATAAATGACAATGTATTTCGTACATAATGGCAAGGTCGAAGCATTATAATGAAATAAAAGTTTCATCGAGATCTTTATGTGTGTATTAACTTTACATTTGGAACCGAAAAGTGGATAACTCACTATAACTTTATACTCGCGTGTGTACTTTTTTAAATCAGTATTATAAATTATTTAAAAACTACTGGCTTGTAACTGGTCTAAGTGCGCGCTTAATTAAAAATTTTAGTTAGGTTTAGGTTGTTAAATGCGAAAATTTTACATGCTCATTATTTTTCGTAAATTTTTTAGGATCATAATGTTATATTCTTCGTCTTCCTTTGAACAGTTATATGAACGTTCATCCAGATGATTAATTCAGCCTCTTCTTGTACCTCCCACATAAACTGACTGATTTTCCCAAATTCGATTTCTTCCCCGTAACACCTAACTCGCAGACTACAGCAACCAAAATTTGTGTCTACAGCGTTATTTTAAAATGCTTAACAAATTTTGAAAGAATCAACCAGTTGGTTACACTTTAATGCTTGGTAAAATGTGGAATTGGTAGTTATTTCACATTTTAACAATAACTACCAATTTCACATTTTACCAAGCATTAAAGTATAGCACAATTGATTAAATATGGGAAGTACGAGAATAGGCAATGGAAATGTACTCCATTTTTACTACTTCTGATATATTTGATACAAGTCACCTAATTTTTAAGCTAAAAGTAAACTTAATCCTACGAATATAACTAGTCTGTGTTGACTCGTTAACTCACATACAAATTGGTTGATTTGAATGAGTTTCAACACTAAAAGTAATCACATAAGAGATTTCTGCATTCTTTTCATTTATTGTAATAAAAAGTGGGATTTAAGGATATTTGTATGGTTGTGCTCCAATTGGTGAATATGCTTAAATTTTTCATTTTTATAATCAAAATATCCTATTAGGATTTAAGAGGATTTGTATGGGGCTGCACAAATAGTAGGTAAAATATACCCATTAACCACATTTTGGGTAAATAATGTTAATTTAGAACTGTATGAGAAAAAATCAATTTAGACACATCCTTCAATTTGTATGGAAGAAGAAAGGCCGGTATAGTATATAGACACGTCAAAAGTTATGAACAATATAATATTTCATTATACGGTCATTTTCGATCCCAAAGCTCGACATGAATAAATATTGGTATTGAAAAATATTCATAAAAGTCTGTACTCGATTTATCATCTCCGCCAGTTGGTATCTTAATATATAACTCATCCAATTGAATGCATTAGAGTTTTCCCCGTACTGAACGGTCAGTTTGTATGCGCTATTCCAGAAGTTCATTAGGAGCATGGAGTGCTGCTTAATCTAACTGAATTCAATACAACTGTTTGCAAGACATAAAGCTAAGAAGCTTTGGGGTTTACAAAGAATTGCAAACCTATGCAGTGGAGAAGAGTTTAGATTACTGCAGCTCACGAGGTATGAGAGTTGCCTGTAGGGTGTGGCAAAGCATTGCTTTTTAAATCTGAGGAACAACCTTAGCAAAAGTTTCTGCTGTAGTTGACCACATTTAGCGCAACTAGTAAAACATATGATTCTACGAAGATACGTGCTAAATCAGCCGTTTCAAAGTTGTTAAAAAATGAAGAAAAAAAATTACTAGAAGGATTGTGGTTCTGAGCATTATAATCCAATACTGCAGCCGGTGAATAAGGAGTTGCAGGGAATAAATTCCTTCTCGGACAATGGGTCAGTTTGTAGGAGATTAACCAGAAGATGTAAGTGAATATAGTACCATTTCAAATCGTTTGCTACGATTTGGCAAAAGTTTAGTCTGCGCAAAGTTGGAAGAAGTTTCATATGAATTTACGAGTCGTATTAAATTAAAAAGTCGTAAAACACATACCTGGTATTTTGAACGCTTCTTTCTTTGGGTGAAATTTTACCGCTTTAGAAGAGACAAGTTAAACTTTTGTGTATATAAAAGTGATAGGATAATACTAGATGACGTTAGAAAGACAAGATTTCGTAATTCCTCAAACAATTTTGTGATTATTTGATTCGGTGTTGTTTGAGCGCTCGTAAAAAATGGACGCCAGCAAAGATAAAATACGCTAAGTTTTACAGTTTTTCTCCAAAAATTCGAAACACAAGCCTGGCGTCTGAAGACGTGTGCATATCTTTTAACTATAGCGAGCAATTATGCGTAATTGTTGATTCATCGATACCTTTCCGTAAATTTAAATTCTCGAAAATGTCGACGTACTGTCAACAATAGTTTCTGAAGAAAGTAATCGTCCAAAAGCGGGCGAGCCAAAAAAAAAAATAAAAAACCTCGGGGAGCTTGGTTGGGAGATTCTTTAATACGTCCGTCTTATAATTCGGACTTGGCGCCGAGTGATTACCATTTCCTTCTGTTTATGGTAAATGATTTTTCGCGATGAAAATGCGCTTCAAAGGAAGCATATGAAGATCGAATGTCACAGCTTACAGCCAAAGGGACGAAGAAAGGAACCAATGGAATTACCTTCAAAATATCACCAAGTTATCGAATAAAACGATGCGCATTTGATCTAAATCGGATCTTTCTAACTATGGTATTCTCACTACTATTCGCACTATAGTATCATACAAAAAATTATGTATGTCTAACCCAGTTAGTCAACGGTACGGTCAGTGAAAAGATCACAGTAATTTTTGTAAAATTCTACGCTTTGTGTGGGAAATATCGTGCTTTCTCCAGTCACAGTCACAGACTATGATTGAGGAATAAACTTACCAATTAGAAGTTCCAATATATTCGAAATCCAATATTGTAGGGTGCAACGCCTTCTATGCGAGTTCCCAAAAAAGATGGGAAACGGTCACACGAATTTCTAAATTTACGTTTATTATCATTTTTTTATCAAAAATACGATGAGCGGATAATTAGTCATAAAGCCATAACCTAAAATTTTGTTTTATTTGTGCATTCGTACTGAGTATTTAAAGAGTTCTGATAAGAACAAAATTCTTGTCTTTAAGACTAAGGGTTCATTAGGTGTCAGAACCGGTAGATTGCATCAAGCTGCATTAAGTAGGGCGAAATATATTAAAAGTGGACAGATTCATCGCAAATCACAACTGAAAGAAAAATTACTCACCGAAACCATCCAGCCAACTAACCAGACAGATCGATACGATACATACTTTGGATGTAGCATATTTCTTTTAGCAAGCAGCTGAGAGTCATACATATTTTTCGCACTGTGTAATAAATTAATCAGACAAACGTCCAGTGCGGAATATTTTCGTTGTACAGATTTTGTTTGCTTTTTTGTACTGATTTTCAAGATGATCAAAAAAGAACGCAGAAGGTAGTGAGTAACAAATTGTGACTGAAACCCGTGCTTGCTGTGGATATAGTTGACCTGTTCTGGCTTGCAATGTCATTTAAATCTATAACTTTTAAAAGTACACTTTAAAATTTAAGGGTATTTCTCAAAAAAAAAAAAAAATAAAAAAAATTAAGCTGCAAAAATGTGCAAAAATATTTGCCAAATAAGGTAACTCTATCAAAAAAATGCAGGTATTTAAAAAATCCGTTATATGGTTTCAGAGGAAAAAATCGTTTTCGTGCTTACCGGTTTTGATTACCTTAGTTGTGAGGCATCTGCCTCCTTCGAAATGGGATATATTTGTAATGGATGCTTTTAGGAATACATAATTTGTTATATTTTAATTATTTTGTATGGGTTTCAATCTTATAAACACGACTCAGATAGTGAAAGACAATGAATGATCATTTGTTATGCTCGTACCCAAGTTAGACCGAAAAACTCGTATTTTCTTTATTCCAAACTGAAAGTGAAATTATGCCAAAACAATGAAAAATATTAAGTGAAATTTATGAACTCTAAGATATACATCTGCACGTATGTATTTCTAAACATACTTCAGAGTCGCTGTGACAGCCCGAACAGATGAATAATGTGCCATAGATGGGCCGGTGAGAAAGCTTACAGAGCTGCGCATTATTTGCTGTAAATAAATGTTCAGCATTATACAATTTTCATGTTCAACCCGACACGCAATATCTAGCTGGTATTTATTTGATTTGAGGAAAACTAAACCTTAAGGCCTTTGTAAAACAATTGCTGTGTGTTGATACATCAACAAAAGACGGCAATGGCTGCGACACAATGGAATGAAAATGAACCCAAGACCAAGACAGATGCCGCTGGCATTCGCACTGAAAATGACCAAAAAGTTTTTCTCTTTTTAACTACTTTTTTCTCGTAATTGGCTATGCTGTCATTTTGTGGGTTCCGGACAAACACGAAAATTAAGTAAAAGTGTTATGGTCATGTCACCAGTTTTATGGTCGCAACTTTTGTTCTCGTTGGTCGCATCCGATATAACTCTGAGCAGAGCAGTCCAAAAAATTGATGGTACCCGCAGTATTATTTCTGACCCCGCAATGTGCAATTACCGGTTAGACTGGTGTCACACGAAATCACCGGAGACATACACACATAGTCTTGCAGCTTTATACGTACATAAAGAATTTGGCAAAAGTTACTTTCCTATGATTTTGCGGTAATGACGGAGTACAAGAGCAGTATAGCTTCAGGTTTTCAATTTTCCTTATGCTTTGTTAGCTCGAATTTACTCTTTGGTTTTCATTTCACTTTTGTATATTGTTGGCATTTTTGGTTACAATTAATTAGTCGCTGCTATAGTTGTCACACAATTGGAATAGTTGTTATTAAAGTCAAGTTGGTCAGTAGGCGTTCGGCCCTAATTGCTGTAAGTGGCATGTAGAATTTAGCTTGTTAAGGCATAAGTGGCACAAATTTAGAGGCAAAAGTTTCATTTTACAATAAAATTTCACAATAAGTAGAGTCGTAAGAGGGCGGTCTCAAAACCAGCCGACATGACGTATAGATAGACAGTCTCGGTAGTTTGAAAAACAAAATTATTTTGGTAAAACGTGGCAGTCTTTTAAAACATACGTTTTAAGTTTTAAGGCGTCACATTGTTTAATATTTTTATTTGAGCCATCAAAAGTAAACGATCTCAGTGAATTTGTAAACATGGTAAAACATATAATTCAATATTTCCGTTTGAAAGCTCTCAGTCTAACGAATATTAAAACGGAGCTAGAATCTACTCTAGGGAAGTATTGGGTAGCAGAATTTAAACGAGCGCGTACGAGCTGCCAAAACACAGACCGTGGTGGTCGACCGATTGGGGTGCCCATGCTAGGCACGGTTAAGAAAATCCACAAAATAGTATTGGAAAATCGTAGCCTGAAGGTGCGTGAGCTACCAGAAATGATACACCGTTCAAGAAGTGGTACATATCGTATATTGACTGAAAATTTGAAGATGAGAAAATTGTGGTATACATGGGTGCCCCGCTTGCTTTCAATAGAACAAAGACAGCGTCGTGAAGATGTTTCAGTAGAGTCTTTGGCGATGTTTCACCGCAGTAAAGGTGATTTCTTATGTCAATTTATAACAATGAATGGGAGATGAATCCACCACTTCGCACCTAAGGCAAACAAAAAGTTAAAGCAGTGGACGGGAATGGGAGAATTGTGTCCAAAGAAGGCGATGATGGTTTCATTTGCAATGGGATTATATTTGCTGAGGATAGAAAGAAAACATGAATGATGATCAATGGCGAATGTTATTCTAATTTACTGGTGCATTTTGATGATAAAATTATGGAAAAAGGATGTATTTGACTAAAAAGAAAGTGTTGTTTCAAGACAATTCTCTAATTCACACGCACCTTATTCGCCAGATTTAGCTTTCTCGGACTATTTTCTATTTCTAAAATTTGTAAAAATGGTTCGGTGGTAAAATATAATCAAACAATGAA